>BHFT01044081.1:0-21973 GCA_004320025.1 Laticauda laticaudata
GTGCGTGAGGAATACAGCTCTCTTCCTCTGGTTGGTTATTTCTTGTAGCTTGTTGCTTTCCAAGAACATCAGAAAACCGTCAATGTATGACTCCCAATCTTCTTCGGCTCAGTTGAATGGTGCGGGCGGTGCATTGTTTCTGGCTATCTTGGTTGCTTGGTTCTGGTTGCTGTGTGCCTCGGTCTCGCTCTTCTAGGACGATTCCATCCTCGTCGCCAGTGTTCCGTTTGGACAATAAGGTATGCGAGACCGGTATCTCAACAACAATTCTTTATTAAACAATATAGTGACTTGTAGCGGAACCTTTGCCGAAGCCGTGGCAACCCTTCTTATAGCGGCTGCTCGTGGCTTGTGACCAATGACAGTTCTTTAGAATTCCCGCCATCCGGCGGGCCAATCAGATTGGTGCGTAATTGCCCAATCCCAGAGCGGCCTTTTCAGCCAATCAGTTTTAACTATTTGGAGTCTTCAAATTTCCATACACAACACATTCCATTAAAAATTTATCCTTAAATTGAAACAGTGGGAGGAGTGGGCACAGCTCACCAAAGGACCTTCTAAGAAGTGCCAATGAATAACATGTTGCCCAAGATTGTTCTTGATTGAATGAACATTCAGCCTTAATATGTATTTTTTGCAGGTAAGGAGAGTTGTAAATCCCATCAGTCTTTTTTTTGTGCTGTAGAAATTACCATATGAAACAAAAACAGCATTTCTGGGCACTACAGTGAAATTACTATAAACATAAACGTTCATGGCATCACATTAAGTCAAACAACAACAATTAACTATATAGACATGTTTTTGTAGCCAGAAATCTGCTAGGAATCATAACTCTCCTATCTTGACTTTCTGCCCTCAAATTAGAGCAAGCAGCTGCAAGATACTTTGGATAATCACATGGCCTATTTCATTTGCCATTTATTGCAATAACCTCACAAGCAAAGCAAAACTTGTGGATATGATGGCCAGGGGGCGGGTGATTACTTCAGAGAGCTCCTCTTCTACAACGATGGCTACTGTTTGAGGACATCTCGTCCTCAAAGATTCAAGAATGTCCTGGTGCTTTTGCCCTTTCTTATTTATATCAGAGCATCTAAAGAAAAAGAAGAAGAAAAAACTTGGGAGGGTTTTGCTTTAGAATAGCAGCCTTTTTTCTTTATTTAAAGCATTTGGATAACCATTCCTGTTAAACAAAATCTCCAGACGCTTTCTAGTGGGATATTACATTATACAATACAATTTATAATTTATTGTAGTGAAGTACTATAAGTACATAGTTCATGTAAGGCATAAGTTTAAATAAAGATTTGAAAAAGATATTGATTGATCTAAAGCCATCAGATAACTGAAGCAGAAGAGGGGGGCAACATTTTCAGCCCAGAGGCTATTGTTCCTTTGACTGTGTCAAGTGCCTGGCTAGGAATGTTATAAATAGAAGAAGGGATTTTGTTGGTATATGAAAGGGTTGCAAATATCATGTTTTAAGATCTCTATGGATTTAAGGCATCTGTATTGTGAAGGTGCTTACTCCTGAAATAAAAAAGGAAAGCAACCAATTAGGTTTATATTATCTGAAACTCAAAGGTAAGCACAACACCTTTTCTGCCATTTTTCAACAAGAATATTTCCCTCTTCGTTTGCAGGAGTACTTAGCTTGTAGTGATGTGTATATGTCTGTGTTTGTGTGTACTGTTACAATTTTAATCATGCTTAAGCCACATCCAATATCATACATGTAATTAAACCTCCACAATATGTATGTATGTATTGTATATATACCAATGCTGGCAAACCTTTTTGGCACTGAATGCTGAAATGGGAGCATGTGCAGAAGAGCAGCTCTCCAGCGTGCCACCCAGGGGTGCCAGAAACCAGAAGCTCAGCTTCCTGGCATGTACATGCACGCCGGCCCCCTGTTCTTCTGGTTTCCGGTCCTCCTGCATGTGCCAAAACCAGCTGGCTGGCATGCAGGCATATGCCAGAACCCAGAAGAGCAACAGGTGATGGCTGGCATGCCCAAAGAGATGGCTCTGCATGCCACTTCTGGCACACATGCCCATAGGTTCACCATCATGGGTATATACAGTATGTATAGGATGGAGACTTCTTCATTAAAGTTATGGACCATAATCTACCAAACTTGTCCGATATGAGTTGCTGGGTTTAGGGCTGAGAGAGAATGATTGGTCCAAAGGCACCAGCTGGTTTCTATACCTAAGAGAGAGAAACACACACACACACACACACAAATAAACACACACACGCGCGCGCACACACACACACATTTAAGCATATGCATACATCCTTTTGTGGAGATAAGTAACCATTCACAAGGGACAAAGGGACATTAAGCAACATAAAATTATAACTTTTTAGACACAGTTGTAAATTCTAGAATGAAGATTCTATTTCCCTGCATATAGCTATGGCAGCTGTAAAATGTTTGGGAAGACTTTTGGTTATATTCAGGTTCCAGTCTTATAGTCTAAAACAAATAAAATTATCCTCTGAGTAGATAAAACCTCTGATGATAAGTGGAGTTATGAAAGTAGGAAATGAGTTGCTACAGAAAGAATATCAAAGGACCATGTCATCTACCCCTGGCAAGAATAGCAAAGATGTTCAAGGACAAATTGGAAAAATGCTAGAAGTGTCATTAGTCACCTGGATCATATTATCACATATGGTGGATGTGTGTGGAAGCTAAGAGATACTGGACTAAAATTCATGCACGGCTGGAAAAAATGACAAACCGGCATATAGACTTGAAACCAGAAATATTTTTATTGGGTATCTTACCTGAAGGATACAGTAAAGAATTGACATGTTTGATTATAAATGTTTTGACAGCAGCTAGAATTGTATTTGCTAAAAATTGGAAAAGTGGGAAAATACCGATAAAAGAGGAGGTGATTATGAAAATAATGGAATGTGCAGAAATGAGTAAATTGACATTAGCAATTAGATAGCAAAAGATAAAGAATATTATAAAATTTGGGATTTATTTTATCAATGGTTAGAAAAGAAAATAGGTAAATACAATACTATACAATATAAATATAACGATAGAGTAAAGATAAGATTTGTAATGTGTTATAACAGATTATAATGAAATGTATGACATCATGAATTGAGATATTTTAAAAACTGAAATTTGCTCGAAAAGGATGATATAGCTTATAAGTAAAGTCCAATAAGTAGTTAATAACAATATAATATGCATATTCGTGTAAAATAAATTTTAATAATGTAGTTAAAAGGGAAGGACTGTTGATATTGTGCACAAGAAGATTTGTACCGATTGACACACTGTACAATGGAAAGAAGGTTTTATGTTTTGTGTTTATGTATATGTTTGTTTATGTTTGTTGTTAAAAATAAAAAAAATCTTAAAAAAAAGAAAAGAAAGGATATCAAAGGAGCACATGAATTAGAGTCACATTCCTCTAAGTCATAAGGATAACTTTGTTCTGAAACAGGCTATTGTTAGATCTTTCTTCCAATATCATGGAAGACAAGGAATCAAAACAGGCCAAAGAGAGAGCTATATAGTGCTGGAGAGACTATTTATACATAGCTTGCTGACATGTGAAGGATTTCCTGTTTATATCCTACTTTTGTAAGTTAACTTGATCATCGTGGGAAACTATATCGAACTTTGTCATATTAAGCTCTAGCTCTTAATAGATGAAGGACCAACAGATCTTGACAAGGAGTACTTATTAGAAGAATAGTAGTATCTTGTAGTCAAGCCAATGCCTGGTATTGTAATTCTTAAATATAGCCAATCTTCCAACCCTTTCTGCCTCCCATGTCTGTTCAGTCCTACAAATGGTTGAGTCTTTTTAGTTCAAATGAATTCTCACTTCCTATTCTAGAAAGGCCACCTGCTATCCTTTCCAAACTGTTTTCTCTTCCCCCTCTTCCTTCCCTCCCTCTTCCTTCCCCAGTTGCTTTCTCTAAATACACAGTTTCCTTGGCAACTGTCTCGTAGCACCAGTAGCTGAGACTTCCCTCAACCCAACATTCCAAAATTCTTGGACCAATATTAAAGAGCAACTACAAGTCCATTCTCCGATAATCCAAACTTGTATATAATGTTTCAAAAATCATCTTTCCTCTACCCCTCTATATTCACACACATACACTCTAAAAAGCAGACTGTGTGTCAGAATATGTTATAAATGTAGAACACACTTTAATAGGGAGCAAAGTCTCATCCAGTACTACATTACTTTCTCGGTAATGTACTACTTTAATTTAAATTCACTTTATAGTCCATGCTCATGAGAGTAATGTTTAAAGTTTAATTTTGCTTGCTGCTGAAAGCAACATGGTGGCTATCAACAGAGGAGGAATAGTGCCACTGTTTATTAATGCTCTCAGGCTTCATGGAAATACCCTGGGAAGCTCTAACTGTGGATCAAATAAAATCCTGCAACATTGATTTTTTTTGGATACTTCATAGCTGTGGGTTACATTTCTATTTCTTTAAAGTGATCCTGTATATGTTTGGTCAGATTTTCAGATTAAAAAAACAAACGATAAATGGCCAGCAAAACTAGTGTTGGAGGTGATATTATAAACTTTATCTATGGCTACTTTTATTTGTAACCAAGTTATTTTAACAAGCAGTTACTTATTTTGTAATCTACTTATTTTAACAAGCAGCTCCTTTATTCGGTTTAGTTTGTGAATGTTATAGATTCTAGTCCAATTCTAGTTTATAATACTAAAGATTAGATGCCATTCCCTAGATCCAAACTATGAAGTCATTTGTATAATTTTAAACATAATTTGCAGTATGCGATATACACATTTATTTATATTTCAGATTTCTGCCCATGTTCCCATCAATACCTCTTGCCTGAAACATAAAAGCAATTACAGTGAATGGAAAAACAGATATAAGTGGAATAAATGGTGCACATTTTTATAAATACACTCAACTTTTGAGTGTAAACATATGCTCTGTGACATAATGATTTGTAACCCTTTGGACAGAAAAATACAACTTATTCAGATGAGATAGGATAATTATTGGCTATTTGTTTATCTTTTAGCTATGCCACAGTAACAGTAAAATATCCAAAATTATCTTTGGATGCAAGTCTAATCTAGTCAAGATTTATTCAAAGCTTCTTCCCGATGCAAAAAAAAAGTGTTTCTCCAGCCACCTAAACATCTAAAAGGAAAAAAAAAAAGAGAGAGAGAGAGAGAGAGAGAGAGAGAAAGACTATATTTCTGTTCATCCTGTGCTTGGGATGGGGAAAAGCATGCTGGTAGAAGAACCAACCATCAATTTATCACCGTAACAAAGCAACGAGGCAGGTAGTGATCAGAGGTTGTATTCAGCAGGTTCTGACCAGTTCTGGAGAACCAGTAGCAGAAATTTGGAGTAATTCGGAGAACCGGCAAATATCACCTCTGACTGGCCCCGCCCCCATCTATTCTCTGCCTCCTGAGTCCCAGTGATTGACTGGGGTCTTCTTTTGTTGCCCTGCACAGGAGAACAGAGCTGGAAAGCAGGTAGTGGGGTGGGGAGGGAATGAGGATTTTGCAGTAAGCTTCCCCAGGAAGGGGAGAGAATGGAGATTTTACAGTATTCTTCCCCTGCCACACCCACCAAGCCATGTCACGCCAACCAAGCCATCCCTCAGAACCGGTGGTAAAAATTTGATCCCATCACTGGTGTGATGCTGCCTCATTAAAGCTCCCATGGGTTTTTTTTTCAGACTAGGCAAGTAGTTTTATTCCTTTTTAAATCTGAGTTGGAAAAAAGACAGCCCCACTATTCAGAGTTCTCATGCTGACCATTTCAAACCCCAAGTCCAAACTGAGAGTGTTTCTATATTAGCATACTTGTAATTACCATTTTTGATTTGCGCTCCACCAATTACTACACTTGTGATTGGTTCTTCAATGCTACTGTGAGTTGGTTCACAATGGCTGCCTGTGATTGTCTTGCCTTGAGTGTGGAGATCCAAGGAGCCGTCATTGGCCATGAGCCGCGGCTATAAAAGAGCTGCTGCGGCTTCCGCAGTCAGACAGATTTTAGGGAACTAAATAAAGAGCTGAAGCACACTGATTCGCGTCTCTTTTTTCTGCGACTTCAAACTTGGCGACGAAGGTGGGATACTGAGACAAAGGAGACCAGTTTTGAAGCTGTTGGGCAACCGAGAACCAAGCGAAATTGAAATTGGCCAGCAGCAACTCGCCATGCACCCCACCGTTCAACCCAGTGACGGAGGACTGGGATCATAACATCGCTTAAATTCCTCATGTTCCTCGATAGCAATTGACTACAGAGATCTCAGAAACAGGATAAGCATTGTCCTTGGACACACTGTGGGACCACAAAATTGTTCAATGGGCCAAAAAAGCATTGGCTTAAAACCTGAAGACATAAAGCAAATGGCTCTGGGCCAAGATTTGGGGGAACAGAAAAATACTGGCAGGGCCCATTATGCAACTTGGGACCGTCTCCAGCCTTATGCCAGAGAACATAAACTTCTAAAATGGGACCAAGAAAGAAGGTGAAAGCATTCAGGAATTTCGTAGTGTTCTCAAGGGACATTGGTGGGCATGGCGAATTCCTCAACATGGATGAAAAACATGAGGTAGGACCGCGTGGTTTTTCTAGGGACTGGAGAGGACCTCACCTATGCAGAGCGGACTGCGCTGACCAACCAAAAACATGCCACAAGCCCACCGAGGGCCATTCGCTTTGAGGCCACTACAAGCCAAAGCCGCAAAAAAAAAATCGCAGCCACCATGTGTGGCTAATGAATTACAGCAACTCAGAAACACCGGCAGTGAGGAAAAGGCCCAACCCCAGGAGAAGGAAACCAAGAGGGGCACCCCACCCAAGATCACCACCACCCACCGTGCACGATTGAGGAAACAATTTGAGTCCTGTCCGAGACCCGGACACGAGGGAAGAAGAAATACACAAGACTCCCAATCCGGAACGACGCAGACGGGAGAGGAGAGAATGTAAGTCAGGGTTTCCAGTACCATGTTTGCCGGGTGCGGGAGGAGACCACCCCTGTTTCTGAGTGCCGTTCCTCAAGCAGTTTTGCCGGCATTGCGAGAGACGAGACATATAGTAGGGTCTGCCGGAACCGAAAGAGTACAGCCCCAGATGAAGAGACAACACTCCCCCAGAATGAGAGAAAAGACAGGCAGGGAAAGCCATTGGAGCTGATGAAAGAAGCGCAACAGCTCAATGAAACCTACCAGAAGGAAAGAGACACACCAAACGATAACCATTGGGATCTCGAGACAACCGAGGAGCAACAACCCGAATGCCGGAAGGTGCTGGTACATGTGGGAAAGGGTTCAACATCGAAGGCGCCACAATGCAAAGGAAGTTGAACTCGGCCATAAACCTGGTCTATGGTTATCATGGAACACACTTAAGAGATGAATTTACCAAAACATTACGAAAGAAAGGAACTAGAGACGCCAAAAAACTGACCTTGAAGGATTACCAAGCGGGAACAGGAGTCCCCGTAGTCGGACTCAGACAATTTCAAGTTACTTCAGGAAAGCACATGGAAATTCTGCCTTAACAATTCGTTAGACTGGACCGCCCAAGCCTTACTGCGACCTTTGAATGTTATCGCGCCCCTGGGAATTGGAAGTGACTGCAATCAACAGCATCCACCGAAATTCAGGACTGGGAGGGAGAGCCTGAGAGGGATGTTTTCAGGACGTGTTCGATGGAAAGACTAGGCCAAGTACTTAGGTGTCCCTATCTCATATATTTGAAACCCGAACCATAGCCAATCAGTAAAAAGCAAGGCCAGTCCCTTCATTATTAAAACTGAAGATCGATGAAGAATGATAAGAACTCACTCGCACAGGGGCTTGGAACCAATAGGACCACGCAAGGTGGGAAACCCCAATTGTAATTCAATGTAAGGCCAGAATGGGGTCCGTTGTCCCATCTGCGGACACTATAAGGCCACGCCTCAATCCAACGCTACAAACAAAGCGCATACCTGTTCCGGATGTACAAACATCTAGTACATCATTGGGAGGGAAAGATCTTTGTGGCTCGACCCTTCCACAAGCGTTACCAGCAATTGTCAGTTGACCCCTGAAACAGCAGAGCACAACAATTGTGATTCATGGGGAGGATTCAGTGCAAAAAAGACTGCAATTTGGAGTCGCAAGGGCGGCCCCCCAGGTGTTCCAAAAGGCTTGATGGAGCGCCCTATTACAAGAATAAAAGGGGTGGGGGGGCCTTTTTTTTTCCGCCCCCATACTTTGATGATTGTGCTGTATTTCCAGCTAGTGACAAGAACCAACGGGAAAGGGGCCCCTCAAGGGAAGGGGTTTTACAAAGATTTCAAAAGAGGCGGGGACTCAAAAGTAAAAAAGAAAAATGCCAGCTTAGCACCCTTAAAGGTGAATTCCTGGGGTACCTAAGATAAAGAAGGAATCCACCCCATGGAACAGAAAATCAAAGTAATAAAAGGAAGCTCCCAGACCCAAAAATAAAACAGGACCTGCCAAGCATTTTTGGGAAACTCATTTAACTTCCTATAATGTCTTTCTGCCACAGAAGGCAACACAGTGGAACCCATTTATACAGATTGCTGGATAAGACAGCTACCTGACTGGCGGGCGACGAGAAGAAGCTAGTGGTTCAGGGAAATAAAAGACTGCTGACATTCCAATCGATGTGTTCATTCAACACATGCGAAACCCTGCCACTGGACAAGTCACCGCAACGCATCACCGTTTCAGTGCGAGGTCTCAGCCCACACATTTACCAGATGGAGAGACAGCGCCGATCCGCTGGTTCTATTCCCCAAAATGCTTCTGAAGCAAAGAGAAAAGAACTACAGCCAATTGACAGAGAGGCGCTCTCTGCCACGATAACTGGGTTCAAGCGATTCCCACGATAACCTCTATGGCAGGACTTTCTCACTAATACAGGGAACCACAAGCACTCTTGGGGAATACTTCGCCGGAAACAAGGCCACCCCAAACATACTATCACGCATGGAATGACGAGGTGTCGAGTTCCTTGCTTGCATACAGTTACCAAATTACACCGGACCAGGAAAGGAATTATCACATGTGACGCCCTGAGTCCGTTCTTCCCCTGGGGCCTGAACTGGAAGACCCAGCACCAAACCAGCAACGATGGTACACAATTTGAGGAACTACCAGAAACCTTGTCCTAACCACTAGCGGACATCGCGAAAAGAAACGCAGAGACAAAGATGCTGGATTTTAAACTGGGTAGGGAAAAGTGGTGGCCAGAAAAACAAGGACCAGATGGGGACTTTTTAAACCATTCGAACAACAGACATGAGGAACTCTCGATTTTAAAAGGTTATTGCTATGGTGGGATCGGGAGTCCATACTGGAACTACTCCAGAGAACAAGTTACTGTATATCTTGCATGAAGGACACCCAGGTATCGTACGAATTTGAAATTCCCTGGCCATTGAAGGTTATGTATGGTGGCCAGGATGGATAAGATATTGGGATGATGGATGGAAACTTGCACACAATGGCCACAAAAATCCAGACCTACACCCCTTGCGCCGCCCTGGCTCGACATGGAAACACCGAGGGGGACCTGGTCGAGAATACACATGATTTCGCAGGGCGACCAAAGGACCAATTTTTAAAATGTAGACGTCTTTACATAATTGGTTGAAGGTAAAGACATCATGAACTCCACAACAACAGAAGCCATTCATCAGACAGCTGGGGAAGCTGTTCGGCAACACATGGGTTGCCGGATCTTGTTGTCTCCGACCAACGGGCCACAGTTCACGGCATACATTTGAAAAGTTCCTCACTGAACACGGGGCATAAGGCATGCTTGGCAGGCCTGAGTCGGCCGGCTACAAAACGGACTGGGTGGAAAGCGTGTTTCAGGATACGAAAGAGACTCTAGAGGGGAAACTGGACATGGGGGACATGCAAGAAAAAATCTGCAAATATTGCTAACTTTACAATAACACACTCCATTAACACACAACTGAATAAAAGCCCAGCAGGAACTATGATGAGCGGAATTAAGATCGGCATCTATAGATAGATTACCCCCACTTACAGCCCTGAAAATATCAGCAGGACTCCTCGTAGTACAGACCGCAATTCGAATAGGGGACCGGGTCTAGTGAAAAAAAATTCACGGGCCCCACTTTGGATACCGACGCAACCAATAACCAGATAACACGACCCCGGACAACAAACTAGAGAAAGTAGAGGACAGAAGAAGCTGGAGGAGACAAACATAGATAACTGAGATCAACAACATAGAAAGAAACACTACTAAACCCAGGTGTGAAGGAAAAAAGCACACACACACGCCAGAACCACAGAGCAAAACATTAAGAAAAACTAATAATAAACAGACGCAGAGGGGGAGGACCCCTCAAACACGAATTAAGAGGGCGAGGGGGAGACCCCCTTACACGGCAAGAAACACCGCAACAATACCCTCAAAAACAACCCAACCAACCAACATTTTCACCAGTAGCCCAGAAAGGAAACCAAATTACTTACCTGGAGGTGACTTCGGATAGAAAGGAACAGGCAGCGGAAAACCAACATGAAGCCACTCCGGAAGGGAGCAGCCGAGCTGACTCTACCAGCCCAGATAGGCCAGGCGGGAGCAGCATGGCTGACTCCACGCTACTGTGATTGGTTCACAATGGCCACTTGTGATTGATCAGCCTAAGTGGCGGGAGATTCAAGGAGCCGTCATTGGCCACGAGCCGCGAGCAGCTGCTATAAAAGAGGCTGCTGTAGCTCCGCAGTCAGACAGTTTTTAGGAACTAAATAAAGAGCTGAAAGTCACACTGGTCTCGCGTCTCTTTTTCCCATGACTTAACAGGGAGGTTAGGGTTACTGGAATAATTCTATTTTCTTGAGAGGTCTAAAATAAAAGCCCTTTATTGAAATGATTTTGGTTTCCAAAAGAAGAGAATTGTTGGGATGAAAGTAAACACTTGTGCATGATGGGGAAAAGGTGTCTCACCAGAGTCTTTCTCTGTAGGCTTTCCCCATCTGTCAGTGATGCAACACTTTTTTCTCATTCCATGAAGTTGTTATCATAGAAGTTGAGCAACAAAATCATAGAAGAAGCAGGATGGGCAAGTGAGATGTCTGGTTCCTCTGGCAACCATAGCTAAATGGGCAGAGCTGCAGCAGGCTAGTTGGAGCCCAGCAGGGAGACCTTATGCCAACAGTAGATGGACAAATACTAGTTTAAAGCTAGAGTAACATAGTGGCCACAGTAGTAGGCTGTCAATGGAATGGAGGCTTCATTGTGAGGACATGTCTTGGAAAAAATAGTTAAGAAGCACATATTTGCATTATAGCAACTAGTATATGCAGATGAACTTATTGTCTTTCCAAATTAGCAGCAGCTAATTATTTCCCAAACACTTGAACCAAAATGAAAGAGTTTGAATTTGGGATTTTCTGAAAGATTCTAACAACAGTGAAGCCAAGTTGAAGGCATTAAAGGACTTTTAGTTATGTTTTGGATTTTGTTATATTTCTGATCATCACACACAATCTCTGTTCGTGTTTGTATCTTTATGTCTTGTGTTATAGGAGAACTGGATATCATCAGGTTGCCTAGGACTGCAACTTCTAAATTTTTTTTTAGAAAGCACTGCAACTTCTAAATTTTTTCATTGGTTGGAAACATTATAAAGACAGGGAGATATACACATATTAAAGAAGAGAGTGAATTAGAAAATTAACATGTTATCTATTAATGATGGAAGGAAGGAAGGAAGTAAAGAAGGAAAGAAGGAAAGAAAGACAATAGGTTTACCAGCTATATTGAAAGAAAATCCCCAGATCCATCAGGAATGTATATTATTTGGAAACAAAAGTGAGATGTAAAATATGAAGAAAATTGTAGCACTTATATCTCCTGGGAAAAATCATATTTTACAATGGCCTCTTCACTATTATTTGAATACACTGAATAGAATGGCTTTGTTTATTAAGAGTTTGCTTCCATTTTAGTGGAGAAAGTCATTATGTAAGAATACAAGCATTTGTCTGCTAAAAATTCGCATCTCTCTTGACAATTAGGATATAAGCTATTTGAAAGCATCAGTTATTCATGTACAAAAGCACAGGAGCCAGAAATGACAACTTTGCAATCCTCCTCTGAACATCCATTTAACCCTCTGAATAATCTGTGTGGTTGGAAAGAATTTTAGTTGCAAATCAGTAAGGCTACCACACAACACTTGCCTTGGGGATTCCAGTATGTCTGAAAAGTATTTCTGCCAGTACCATGTAGTTATAGTTACATGGTGTACTGCTGTTTTAAAGGCAGGTGGGAATTGATGATATTCCAAAAAATGGCTAAGAGCAATTTTGCCAAACTGCATAATTTCATAACATATATCACTGGTCTACAAGGAGAAAGCCTTGGAAATGAAAGTAGCTTAATTTTACCACAATTGGGTCACTAATAAAGGAAAGTTAAGATCTGAATATTAATTGGCACCAGTTTCCAAGATGCAGCTTCAGGTCAAAATTGCATCAGAATAGTTCAAAATTATGAGGGGTGTGTGCGATTATGCTCCATAACTTACAAGATTCCATCTTTACTCAGTTTCTAAAATGCACTTTTTGGGCTTTTCTCTTGTGAATTAGCAATAATCAGCACATTCCTTTTCTCCACAATATCCTGGTGGAATCTTTCCTTGTTAGATCGCGGGAAAAAGAGACTGGAAACTAGTGTGACTTTCAGCTCTTTATTCGGTTCCTGGAATCAGTCTAATTGCATAGCCGCGGCAGCCTTTTTTTATAGCGGCTGCTCACAGCTCGCGGCCAATGATGGTTCCTTGAATTCCCCGCCGCTCAGGCGGACTAATCATAGGGTAGCAATCGTTGACCAATCACCATCGCTTGAAGAACCAATCATATTGTCGTATTTGTGGACCAATCAGAAAAGGGTATTTCAAGTATGCTAATATAGAACACTCCCCATGCTCCTCACAGAGCTCTCCATCTTCCTAGCACTGACATTTGGAGAAATGTCATTTCCTACAGTCTGATTTGCTTTCCTTATTTTTATAGTGAGCCACAGTGAGGGCCTCATGGAACTCATCAGGCATCTGCCTGGCGGACCAATTGTCTTCCAAGACATCTTGGAATGGTTGAAAGGCACTTGAGTCTAGTACTTTGAAGACCTCAGCAGGAATGCCATCCTGCTGTGTTGCTTTATTTGAGTTTATCTGTGAGATTGATTTTCTGATTTCATCAGTGGAGGGAGGGAGGTCTAGGCCAATGGTATGAAACTCATGTTGTCACAGCAGCATCACATGATGCATTGGGACATTTTTCTCCTTCGCTAAACTGGGCATGGGTGTGGCCAGTGCGTGACCCATCCGGCCCGTAGACCAGCAGTTTGACAGCCCTGATCTAAGCTATCCAACACTGGAAGCTGAAAAATCTGCTCTAAGTTATCATGATCAACTGTGGATAGTCTAAATGTCTATGGAAATTCTCAGTCATCCATGTCCTCATGGTTATCCCATTCTTTCAAGGGGAAACTGGACTTTCTTGTTTTTCTTTGAAGTTATTTTACTTAAAGAAGCTAGTTGGATAAGAAGCAAAATGTTTTCAAAGAAAAACAATAAAGTCCAGTTGCCTCTTGGGGGAAAAAAAAGCACCTTTGTGGATGTCTTATTGAGTACATTGGAAAAGTGTTCAGCCCAGTGATTTTTCAGGCCTACCTGGTCTTTGATCAGATAAGAGACCCCTAAAAGCAAATAGGAAAATGAACAAATTATAAACATTACACAAATAAAGAAGATCAAATAAAAAACACTGGTATTTGCAAAAGGAGTTAATGGCTTTACCTATGGGCTGGTACACTGTCCCCTAACCAGTGGTACAGTGCTCTTCAGATTTTTTTTAGCTCTTGTTTGTTTGTTTGTTTGTTTAAGCTTTTCCAAACTTAGTGCAGGCACATTTGCTACCACATGCAAGGGAGCCATCATTCGACCCTCTGCTGTGCTAGGCAACTTCAACCTTATTCCAAACATAATCTGTAATATTTTTTCATAGAGAGGTAGAATGATGTTGAGAAATATTCTGTATTTGGCAAATTTAGAGGACAAGCTCTTCAGAAATAATACTTTTTTATTCTTGATCCCACACACTCATATGCATACTTTGTACATGGAAGTAACTGTATATTGAATTAATGGAAAAATTAATACACTGTGTAATTGATTTTTTTTGCAAAAAAAAAAATCAAATATCCCTATAAGAAAGACACTTTCTAAGTTGAAGTTTTAATTAGCTGCAAGCTGGACAGTAAAAGCATTGCTTAAGTCTATTTTATTATATGGAGAAATTGAATATAAGGGCCACAGGAAGGCAAGAAGAACTTATCAAGAGATAATAGCTACAGATAAATTTCTGATTAATCTCAGCTTACTAAATTGTATGGCATAGATATTATTATGAACACTTAAAATCAGTACAGTCCAGAATTTCTAAACAGGGATTAAATGTAGATTTTTTTAAAAAAACTTTCCTACAGAATAATAGATGATACAATGATATTCTTTGAAAACCATTGGGAGGCCAATGAAATAGTGCAATAACCCACTGTATTTATTACTTGTATATGAAGAAAATGCATATCAAAGCACATTTTATATCATAGTATATTCTGGGTATTCCAAAATAATAATAGAAAATAAAATACATTGATTTAAGATGCAGGTATCACACTCATTCCAATTCCCACATATCCATCAAAAATCTAACAAACAAGAAACTACATGCTTAATAACTATGAAACATAAGCAGTAAAGACTTTGCTGAGCCTCAGATACTTTTATGGATTTAGAAACAACACTTCTTCTATCATTGGGCTTCATTAGCTTGAAAGTGGAGATTCCTCCATTATTTTAGCCAGGTAGACAAGAATAATTTTGCTAGAAAAGTTCATCAACCTATTCTATTCTAAATGTCTGTAGACATTCTTAGTCATCCAGGTCATGGTTATCCCAAAGGTGCTTTTTCAGGAGGCAACTGGACTTTTCCTTCTCATCCAAGAAGCTTCTTCAGTTCTGACAGGATATTGGGATCCTTCCATTCCCCACTATCCTGTCTGAGCTGAAGAAGCTTCTTGGATAAGAAGAAAATGTCTTCAAAAGAAAAAACAAAGTCCAGTTGCCTCCTGAAAAAGCACCTTTGGGACTATTCTATTCTAGTTTGTACCCAAAGCAGAGTCTGAAAGACTGAAAATGTCCCCTTGAGTCTTTGCTGCTTACTTATTGTGTCGGTAGGGCAGATGGAGAAGAAAGCAAGCATTTCTCCCAAGCTTTGAAGAAATCAACACTAATGGCTGCCCAGGAGGTTTCTAGAGCACACCCCACATGCTAAAGAAGTGGTATGGCTGCAAGAGCTGACAGCTGCTGCTTTTTTTCTCTCCACCAAGTAAAGGAAGAATTGGGAATACTGTTTCCACTCCTCTAAAGAAGTTTGAAGTTGGCTGTGCAGTCATCTTTTTTTCCCTCCAGCTGGCCATTGGGAGAAAGCAAAAATTATCACTGAGTCAGTGTCCCATCTTGTGAACTGTAATAGTTACTTGGATACCAATAGTGCTCTTATTCTCCTCCCATGTAAAAAGAGGAACAATTCCTGGCTTCCTCTTCTTTTTCTGTTTTCTTTTGCACATGTGTTTTTTTTATTCAAAAGAAAAATAAAATAATAATTGTTGGTCTATCCATTCAACATTCTTCCCCTATGTTAATTCCCACTAAAACAAGGAGCAACCACAAGGTTAAAAAAAAATCAATATGGCAGTAACAGCTATTGGATCAAAAGCCCCTTCTCATTTGTGTGGTCACCCATGAAATGGGACGGGGCTTTGAAAACACAGTCAGGACTGTAATCTTGACATTTTTTCTCTCCTTCCTTGCAAACACTCCTGTGCTGAAAGGCAGGCAGTGATGTCATGAGATGAGCTTTGAAGGACATAGCTTCTGTGGTTGGCAAACAAAGAGAGAGGAACCAACCATTCATCTGAACCCAGGCATTTTAGAAAAATAGGATTCAAGGCTTGGATATTCACTGCTTATGCTGTATAAGCAAAGAAAATGAAGCCTAACAGTTCTTATAGGGGTTATGATCTTGATCAAGAACTGAGTAGGATTAAGATGGAGTTCACTGATCATTGCCAATTTGAGAAATCAGAACTGGAAGGGTGAATGTAAATGTTCCTGCAAGTACAAAAATAGACAGATCTGAGGCTGCAGCATCAAGAATCCCAGCCTTATAACTTGCCATTTGTGCTGAACTGCAGCTGAGCCAGTGTTCAGATCAGTGTTCTGTTTCAATTACCCAGCAATTAGAAGAAATTTAGAAGCAGGGGTGGGCTGTTCCATGTTCACACGGGTTTGGCTGAACCCTTTGCTCTGGTGATCGGTGGGGCATGCTCACCTATCCCTACTTTAATCTGTCCTTTATTTCTGCAGTTTTGAAGCTCATCTGAGGCGCAACACAGTGGATTACTGCACATCAGCTGTTTTATTCACCAGCGTTGTAGTGGAAAGTCACTTTTAAAGCTGGAAAATGGTGGTTTTGCTATGTGCTCAGCAAACCCGTTGTGAAACCGGAAGAAGCTCAGCACTGATTAGAAGTTATTTCAACATGCTGCAAAATTCATTATGAGATGTGTGCATGTGTGTGTGCCTGCCAAATAAATAACAATAACCTTCTGTTGCATGCATTTTGATTTTTACCATGGCATTTGACTGAAAATTTATTTGGATATTTCATGAAAGTTTGCGTAGCTCAGAGTTGGTTTCTTGAGTAGCTCAGCTTTCAGGAAGGATTCCTGATTTCTTTGTCCCAGAATACTATATATTTACACCCACCATATTCAGGCTAAATTTTACCTAGTCTTTTCCACACTTGATAAGCTTCTAGAAATGACCCAAGGCTTTATACTAAGTTTCATATTTCTAAAATGCCTTCTTTTTTATGTTATGAGCCATATGATTTTCAAGAAGAAAAAAGAAATGAATGACACAATTTATGTTTAAAAGAGAAGGCATTGTGGTGCTCAAGTAGGAGGCAATTATATTTACAAATGGAAAGAGAAGAAAATGCAAACATTAGATCAAGCCTTATTAGATAATGTAAGCATGCTAATCCAGGGAATAAACCCACATGCAGAAATATATAGGATTATTCTCTATCCCTCCTTTTTTCCTCCCAAACGTATTTTGCAGTACTGAAGTTTCTATGCTTGATTGCAATTTTCTGGTCTGCAAAACAGCCTATGCTCAATATTTTCATTCAGACATTTTGTGGCTTTCAAGTGTATCTTCAATCTGCTTATTTTGGAGAGGTGGGAGGTTAAGAGAAGGTGAAAAAAATTGTAACATAAAAAAGAAGGCATTTTCAGAATATGAAACTTAGTATGAAACCTTGGGTCATTTCTAGAAGCTTATCAAGTATGAAGAAGACTAAGTAAAATTTAGCCTGAACATGTTTAAATACAGTATATGCTGGGACCCAGAAATCAGGAATCCTCCTTGAAAGCTGAACGAGTAAAAAAAAAACTGACTCTGAGCTACTCAAACTTGTTTGACAGAACATTAGGATGATGGAGGAGACACAATAACTTCAAGCTGTGAAAAACTGGACCACAATATTCCCCGTGCTAGTATCGGCTACATTGATTATTTGCAAAAATAGCAACTTTTATTGTGGAACAACTTTTTTTTAATATGGTTGGACATTCAAAAGGTTATTTTTAGCCCTTTTTATTTAGGCCTACACTATTTCAATAATCTGCTGTTTGAATAGTAAAGACATGGGGGAAATAGTAGTAGTGTTCAACTATTCCTGAATTATAGTTCCCCAGCTTTGAATAGTTCCCCATATTTTCTTTATGTAAGAAAATGGGATTCATTATAACTTCCACTCCTATGAAACATTTCAGTTCAGGGCTTTATTTGGAGGTGAGTAGAATTTTATATTCTGCAGTTAACATTCTCTTGCTCACCAAGACAGACCTTGAATCTAAACGTTTGATTATTGTAGTGTTTGATACCATTTTTTAAATATAAAGTCTTCAAGACTTGTGACAAGCTGCACCTATTAAGTACACAATAGAAAGTAATCCAGTGTTCATGCATTTACATTTCCCCCTTCAGATTAAAAAATTGCCTCCCTCATTAGTTTGCTGAAGTACAATTTCCAATGTCATTGACATCTTGGCTGTGTTATTGTTGAAAGTTGTGGTGTGGCAATATTTAGAAGGTTACTGGTTCCCCACTCTTGAGGATACCTGTGTGCTCCTCAATTAGTAGAAAAAATATTTTCAGACATTGTTACCTTATTACAATAGCATTTTTAAAATTATTATTGTAGCTAATAGATTAATACTTACTTTCTCCCACATTTTTTTTTCTGTAAGTCAATCTATTTCAGGGCTGTTAAATTCCGGGCCTGTGGGCCAGATGCATGACGTGCTGGCCACGCCCACATCTGGTGTAGTGAAGGGGGGGAAAGTCCTGATACATCACATGATGCTACCGTGATGACGTGAGTTTGACACCCCTGATCTATTTTGATATGACACATTACTTCTTGGTAAATATAATTAGGGAGGGAATATTTTCTGGTTTCACAAAGGTTACCAAGCTACATAATTTGGTTCAGACAACATACTAAATGAAAATACCAGTGAGCAGCTTGTTGTTCAATGTGTTGTACCTAATCTCTAAACAATTTGTTTTTTTCTTAACCTACCTTTTCCTACTTTTGATTGTAGATTAAAATCTGGGCTGAAAGAGAGACAGTGAGAACTTTGTCTTTAAAATTCTGCAAGAGAACCTTGTATAATGAGATATACAGTATCTACATTACTTCCTTTTTTTGTTAAATCATTCCTTTTGCTCTGAGAAATGACATAATTCAATATAAGTTCAAAGATTGGATTTACACAATAACTATGCAATGGAAATGAGAATCTGCTGTAAAAAAACTTGATGTCTGTATTGAGTATTGCTGTAAATGGCATACAAGTTACTTATAGTCTAACAAATGTCAGAGTGGCATTAAGTTAACGTAGTCAGACAATTATGCCAGTATGCTGAGATTTATTTATTTATTCTCATCTAAAGCCTAATACTTTGAGAGATGTGTTTTTCTCTATACCCCACCCTTCTGTTTTACAAGCTAATATTTCATTTCCCAGGAGCACAAATATGTATGTCCTTCTCCCATAAAAGGACACTGCTTAATGAGACTTCAGAGTTTTATCTTCAGCATCTTCTGAAATCCTATTAATAAGCTCCAACTTTCCATTGATTATGCATCTTTATTGCTTTTGCTAAAAGCATATAGTCAATTAAATCCTGTTACCTCTTCAAGGACAAGCCGACTCATCATAGCCATCCTGCAGTAACCCAGCTATGTGCTCTTTTTGTGACCGAGGCAACAATTAACCAATGGAATGAAAATTCCTCGGGATAAGCACAGGATGATGATAGAATGGTTTCTCTCCTGAATGGGGCGTACAAATGAAAAAAAAAAACCATGACTACGGGTGGGTTTTATGCCTCCTCTACATGATACACACTCTCACCTGAATGGAAATAATGGTATTTATGGGTGTCTCGCTGTTGCATGGTTCTTTAATGAGAATACCTTTTACACTCTACATGTGAAGGTAAGAACATCCTAAAAGAAAGACATTTACCAGACATGTTGTCCAAATGCAGCTCAGATATTCCCCTTACACTTTAAATCAGACATGTAGACTTCAGAATGGTCTCTTTCCTCAACTGCCTTGGCCAATAGGATGGAGCTATAACATCTTGCATTGTTATAACATTGTCATTGTTCTGAATAAGAAACTCAGGGAAGTCAGGATTCTGAAACTTTGTTCATGTTCAAGAGATCCTTTATTGAGTACATCATATTGGCACTTAGAAAGGTGAAGCTAGCTCTAAATTATTCCTGCATTTAGGGATAATTGAAAGAATAAGATCTCCCCCACCTTTGTCTCTCAGGTCACATGGGCCAATTAGTCCAGATATAGGTTCCTGCTCAACTTCAACAGGTGTCCATTGACATGACCTTGGTTCTCATGTCGACTGTTATGGATGTTATGGCTACCCAGCTGAGACACCATATTCCTGAGTTCCACCCCATGCTCTCCCTTATCCCCCTTCAATGGTAACCAAGAAATGAAGCAGAAATAAGTACAGCTTCAGCTGAAGTTGTTTTGCAGGGTGACATTTCTTTGAAGTGCACTGGTATCCCTCCTGGTCTATTCCCTTATTGTTTTTCTCCACAACTTCTGAGAGCTGAACCACCTACAGAAAGAGGGAGGGGGATGAGCAATTTAACAGAGAAATAGAAAAGTAGTAGTTATTTTAAGCCATTTAAGGGGATTATCTCTGAACTTTTATCACATTTTACTTTCATTCATTTTCTCTCGTTTCTTCCTTATTATGCCCTCTGTAACTCTCCTTGGGAAAAGTTTGTATGCATTGTTTCTTTTAATTAGTGAACTCTTTTTCAGCAGATGCAAACCTTGGATGTAGCTGTTTGAACAAAGTTTACATGGAAGACAATTCATTAGCTTCAATAGCCTTTTAGCTAGATAAGTATAGGCAACTATCTGAACTTACAAAGCTTAAACTCTTTGGGGTTTAGAAACTGGACATATTCAATTATTGGACTTGGCTTCAAAGACTACATACGTTTAGATTTGCTAATGTGCCACCTGGTGGAAAATACTGTTGTATTGAAAGTGTCCTTACAAGGGAGCCACTTAAGTCCATGAATATGGCGGTGTTTCTGTTGTCAGCTTTATTTATGGCTTTGCAGATGGAGCAAGCCTTCCAACACAAGTACACACCATTATCTCTTATTAATGGGAAATTGTCCATAAATTGCTGATGCATGACTCACTTTCTCTGACACAGCTGCAGTCTTTTTATCCTGGGATAGTCTAGCCCCATCGGGATTTGAAAAGTGGGGAGGGCGGAGGACTGAATGATCCTGAAACAGTGAGTTGAGCATAATGTTCTTCTATAAAATACTCTATGGGAGCCAGAAAGTAGATCTTTCACAACAGTTAAAGCAGCTTCAGTCCAAGGATCAAACAAAAAAAGGAGGGGGAAAATCATTATAAATGGGAGAAGTAGCAGAAAGAATGGGAAAGGAAACTGTATTTTAATATATTATTTCTTTCTAACCTTCCTTTAAATATAGGCACCATAGAAAAAATGCAGAATCATATAAGCTTGCATTTGGTTCTTGTATCAATCATTTTTTTCTTCTTTCCCATTAGAATTCATTGGTATCTCAGGAATAGGGAAGGTTGTTGCTGTTTTGAACAGTTCTGCAAGGTTCTAAACAGAGGGAATTTAGATTTTTAAAAAATACTTTGGCACACCAAAAGATAAAAAATATGATCCATTTTCACTGAACACACTTTGAAACTTGCATCAAAAATCTTCAACATTTAAAACTTTGTGTTCCAATACTGAGTTATTTATGTGACAAAAAAAGAAAAAGAAACCCAGACCCTATCTAACTTGTCCCATTCTTTGATAAAAGGAGTCTTGGCATTCCAGTAGAAACTCTCAACTATGGTCTATCTATTAAGCTACCTGAAAAGAAGGTTTAACCTGAATGGAATTGAATTGAAATATGATTCTGTTTTTCAAAATAGTCAAGCTGGAACCAAGAATTGAGAATATTTTTCCCGTGACAAACTAGCTTTAAAGATCTAGTCTAGTGCTTTCAAACTATATAAACTTGCAATGTTTGTTCTCAAGTTTAGCTTAAGGCCCGGTCCCACTGCACTTATGGATGCAGAGAGGATGTAAAATGTAAAAAAAAGCTTGCCATCCATTGGAAAACGCTATGCATCTGTTGTGTACTCACTGCATATGTGTTTCATACACTCTAT
>BHFT01044082.1:0-24321 GCA_004320025.1 Laticauda laticaudata
AAACCAACGGCTGTGAGACCCTGACCCACATACAAACTCTATACAGAAGCCTGATGATGGCAGATGAGATTCTGCTAATTTAATTCCTCTGTGGTGGAGTTGTATGGCATCTGAATATCCCAGACACTCTGTTTCAAATACTTCAAATACAAGCATCAGATGAAGATGTTTTTTGTGCTGCTTGTCACTCTTCACGTCACAGGCAATATCTAATCTGCCTCAATACTTTAGCAATCTGATCCCCAACAGAAATGGCAATAATAGTTAATAGCATCTGAAGACAGCATCATAATTTTCAGGATGTCCAGTTCTACTCTGTGAATGTTTGAAATATGACATAGCCATGAATGACAAGTGCATGCTTAAAGGACCAAGTGCATTAAAAGAGAAACTGAATAATAAAAGAAAAGGGCAAAGGAAGGACCAGATCCAGTGGTGGGATTCAATTTTTTTTTACTACCGATTCTGTGGGCATGGCTTGGTGGGCATAGCAGGGGAAGGATACTGTAAAATTTCTAGTCAGAGGTGGTATTTGCCAGTTCTCTGAACTACTCAAACTTTCCACTACCAGAACTGGTCAGAACCTGCTGAATACCACCTCTGACCAGATCCATTCTAACAGAAAGTCCATTAAATGAGAAATTGCTCATTTAATGGCAGTTTTGCTCTTCGCCACTACCAATGGTTTTTGGAAGTACCAGAAATATAAAAGGACCCTGGGTTATGAACAAAATTTAGCGCATTTTTACTCCCATCAGAATATATGGCATGGATACGAATCAGGAATCAAACATTAAACCACCTTTTGTTTCCTACAGCTTTCCTGAAAACAAACGCCTAAATCATAATTCTCAGGGATACATTTTCCACTGCATGAAAATTAATGCAGGTACTTAAGTCAATAAATGGGAAAAACACACACACATACATAAAATCTATTGATCTTAATAATGCTGGTTGGATTTGTTCTGGACATTCACAGGATGTTTGATATACATTCTGTGTTGTATTTCATTACTTTTAAGCCATCCAAACTGGATAATGTAAACATTGCTAGGACTGAATTCTGGAAGTGTTTCTGATGAAATGAAAAGAGTAATGTAAGCCCCACACAGAGAACAAAATGTAATTTCTTTGTATGTGACATGTGGGGTTTGATCTTCTCCACCCACCTGTGCAATCAGTGAT
This sequence comes from Laticauda laticaudata, assembly GCA_004320025.1. Classification (NCBI taxonomy): domain Eukaryota; kingdom Metazoa; phylum Chordata; class Lepidosauria; order Squamata; family Elapidae; genus Laticauda; species Laticauda laticaudata. The sequence goes on from BHFT01044082.1 coordinate 1,189, forward strand.
CTGATTTACATATTGCACTTGTTCATAATGTAGTGAGTTCCCTTGGCATGTCATGTAGATTTGTTGGCAAACTAATTTATGTGGATATGTTGAACAAACTCAGTTATTGATTAATAACTTTTCATAATTATTTGTTAATCTACAGTGAAATTAAACTATGGTTTGCTTTATGTGGGATGGGAATCTGTCACTATCTATACGTTCAACAGAAGGTTTGTGTGCAAGATGCAGTGATTTCCATGACATGTACTGTACATTGTATTTTTTGCAGCATACATATCATGTCAAGGTTGGTTCTTAAGCATGAGATGTTATGTATATGTGCAGAGCAGAAGATTGAGAGCTGCCATTCAATTTTCTGTGCCGGTGCATAAAATTGAATGATATTGCATGTCTACATAGAATGCAAAACTCAAATCTACGAAATTGACTTTTCCATACCACCATCTTTTCTTTAACAACTCTGAGAAAACTTGAGCCCAGTTGCTGCTCACTACTCAAAAGCAGAGATTTTCAAATCCATCTTTGAGGTACCTCCCTTAAACAGTGAGGATTAAGTAGCTGAATAGTAGGATGAAAGGTGAGAGTGTATTCCCTTGTTGAGTACTGCAGCCTTTCTTGTCAGTTTGGTATTCAAAAGTTGTGGAGGCAGGTAAGTACTACTGAATAAATCACAGCAATCTGAGATACTGCTTCGCTCTCTGACAGCATTTAAATTTCTTCTGTGTTATAGTAAGGCAGGACATAAAAATATATTAATTTTAGAGAAATAATGATACAAGTTTTATAGATAGTGAAATATGTGGTATTAGCAAGAGAAAGAACAAGGAAATATAAAAAGCCAAACCACAAGGATCATCTATCGGTCACAAAGTCATATTTGCCAAGATACCTTGTCTCGCTTGTAACAAAACCACAAGCTAGGGAGTTTAGCAAGATGGGTTTGCGACATCCAGCCATCCTAGCCTAGCAACAGGGGAGGGGGAAAGCTGTGTTTCAAGTAACCAATGAATAACTGATGTGTTTTGCCCCTTCTGAAGAAGTATACAGGCATGTGCTGTTCAATAAGAAAGTTGTTCAGAAGTGACTCACTAAAATACTCTGAACCTGTTTGCGCAAATAAAACCAATTTATTTTTGGATTCAAAGGTCTGAATCTCATAATTTCCTGCAACAATAGCAGCTCCTCTTTTCTCAACCTCTGTGGAATCCCTTCTCTGAGTTTGTACATAGAGGTCTTTTTACAATTAAGTTTAGATGTTTCCCAGATCGAATTCTCCAATTGTTGGCACAATTGTGCAATATGAGAATTCAGACTCTTTCCTACTCTCCAAAAAGCTATCTGGACAGGACATCTGCTTTCACTATTTGGCCTAACGTGGGGCTTGAAGCTAGAAAAGGAGTGAGTCAATTGGCCCCAGAGGATTTATTGCGCTTGACACATTAGATGTCTGTGTTAATGGTCCCTTGTTCTTGTTGGGCCACAGCTAGTATGTCAAGATACTCTACATCTAATATGGGTGTGTTTAATGCCCCAAGAAATAAAGTTACATTTAGAAATGGGAAAAGAGGACCATTGATACAGAAAGATTCAGCAAAAACAATTTGATAGACCAGTTCTGGTTTGCATCTTAGTAACAGAAAGTCTTGGAATCAGGAACTCTGATTAATAAAAGCATAGTAACATGGAGATACCTGAAAAAATAATGTCTTATAATCTTCTTCCTTTCCAAATTAAATCACCTTCATCTGAAAAACAATATTTCAGAAATTAAAAGTTTCTTGCCTACATATTTATTCACACCTCTTTTGAAAACTAATGCTGTCTTTCTAACCAATGTCCATTTGTTTTGTGAGATTTCAACATCTCAGATGCATTTATTTGTTTTGGCTATTTAAATAATGTTCAAATAGTACATCATGATGCTTCAAATTACTAGTTACCCATTGAACTCTTTTGTGAATATAGAAACAAATATTAAAAAAACTAATAATTTAGAAATGTAAAATAGAAATGTGAATGCTAACTAGCGTTTTGCATATATATATATTTTCTAAATCAGACCAATTCTTTCTGCCTGTAGAATTATTCACTTACAAAGTACCTAAAATAATGCAGATGTGTGATTTGGGTTTCTTATCTTTGGGTGAAAAGACGAATAAAAAGCTGCACCTCTTTCTCTTTCTCACTTATTGTACAATTATTGCTGCATAGTCAGTTTAATTTTGAAATGTAGTCAGCAGTGCTCAGTGGAGATCTAGCATCTTTAAATGAATTATGCCTGCTTCCCTGTGCTATGGATCAATACTGACATCTGCAACTTTATGATACTAAAATCATAATCTCATCAATCTTTCCTGTGACAACATTTTTGCACTGTTTCTTTCTCATTTCTCTTTCCTGCTGCTTTCTTTCTTTTCCTCTTCTATTAGCAGAAAGAAAATCGGCTGGCATATAAACTGCTCTTGAAAATCAAGGAGGCAAGTTTCTTGCAACTGTAAATTTTAATCAATACAATATATTTGAGGCTGGGAAAAAATAATTAGAGGAATAGAAGCAGCTCTCTGGGAAGGGGAAGTGTTCTTCCCCAGGATTGCTAGGCAAACACCCATCAGCCCAGAGTCACCAAATGGGCACCTATAAAAATTATAGGTAGGTAGGTAGGTAAGTAGGATGATAGATAAGTAGATAGATAGATAGATAGATAGATAGATAGATAGAAGCAAGCATGACAAACATTAGGTTCCATGGCATTCAAAACCAAGAGCAAAAATGTGCCATTTAAAAATCATAATATAAGGGAAAGGTCAGGTGTTTATGCAGCCTCAAATGGGCAAAGATAAGAAATCAAGAACAAAATTGCAAAGCCAAAATCAAGAAGTAAGTGGGTAGACATGATCCCAACTGTTAATTTTCAGAATACACAGACACATATACAGACACACACATTATAGAGTCAAAATTCTACTATATTTATTTTAAAAATCAGATCTGCATATTTTAATTTATACAGCTCTCCCTAATAAATGTAATTTTGTCTGCAGTTTGTCTTAAAATGTGCTGTTCTTAACACAGCTCTTGAAACATTATGGTTTGTATACATAGCTAGCCTTAGTAGTTCTTGTTATACATAGTAGCTTCTTTATTTATTTGTACCATTCTTTATGGTTTAAATTGTTGTCAGCTTCCCAGAGACATGCAATGGGTCTTTTAAATAAATAAATAGTAAAATGACTATGACATGTTTTTTGGGGATTCAGTTTGTCTAAATGCACCCATTTTGTCTCTATATTCCTCCATTACAAATCCTTTTGTTAGAATATTTGGACCAAAATCAAACGAATGTTATCAGACTCCAAGTTCTACTGCCAACAAGGTATCATAGAATTGGAACTGTTGAACCAAGCACTTTTGTTTGTACTTCTGTCAAAACTTTTACATATTTTTTTTCTTTAGGGTGTCCTTTCAAGTCTTAAAATATATGTTAAAAAAGGTTCTCACCAAACCGGCAGACTCTCTCTTTCTGTTCTCTTCCATCTCGGAGCTGTCCCAACTTCAGCAGCTTTAATGGCTGCCTCTTTGCTGCTGGCAAAAAGAGCTTCTCCTGGATCTACCAGGGACTTTGCAAAGTCCCTGGGATTGATAGGATGCGCTCTTTATGATCGCCATCTCTTCAGGGCGGTTTAGATCCAAATGGACCGTCCAGGAGCAAAGATATCGGCTGCGATCTTGGACCTCCAAGATTGCATGCCATATTGTCGTGATGCCAGCTCCGCCCTCCAGGAAATATATACAATTCTTCATATGTTGCTGACTTTAAATAACAAGGCCTTTTTTAAAAAAACAACTATTTTATGCTGAAAAGCTTCATCACAGTGAGTTTTGTTTTGTAACATTAGTATTCTTCCATCATCATCAGTATATATCAATTTTGTTGGGGTAATATCTTTAATATACAAGACCACTCCTCTTTTCTTGCATTGTGTGAATGAGGTAAATATTTTCCCTAATTTTGGCTGTCTCAGCAATTGTTCATGTTGCTTTTTAATGTGTACTTCTTGCAGGCAAATTATATCAAATTTTAATTTCTCTAATTTGTGAAAGATTTTTCTTCTTTTAACAGCTGAATTAAGTCAATTTATATTGATTGTAATTAATTTTTTTCTTCCATGATTAAATTTTATAGTTAGGTTTAGCAGCTCTCATCGATCTTTGTTCGTGTTGTTCCTTGGCTTCCTCCTTTCCACCTACGGCACCTTCTTCTTTTCCAGTCATAATTTGGTAGTCTTCTTGGAATTCAATTTATGAAATTTCTTTTTCTGCCTCTTTTTCATCTTTAAAAAATTCTGCGTAAAATGTTTCAGCTTGTTCCATTGAATCAATATCAATTTAATCAATTCTGTATCTCTGTTCTTGCCATGTGAACATTAAACCTTCTGGGATCAGCCATCTGTAATTCACTCCTGATTGCAATTTATGCCCCGAATGATAATCAAGAAGAATTTTATAAAAAAATTACACATGAAAATAATTGAACTGGACTATGCCAATATAGTTTTGATGGGAGATTTTAATGGAATTGTAGATAATAAACTGGATTACATAACACAGAAAACAACAAAACAAAACAGAAAGACTCTCCTAAAATCTTTTTTTTAAATGGTGGACAAAATAAACTTAAAAGATACATGGAGAGAAAGAAATGTTAAAACTAAACAATATACTTTTTATTCAAACAGACATTTATCATGGTCCAGAATAGATATGATATGGATGTCAACAGAATTGTTAACTAATATTCAAGAAGTAAATATTGAAACAAGTACTTGGGCANAGAAGATACATCAATCCAGAATGTATGGGATACAATGAAGGCATATGCCAGAGGCTTGATAATAGACTATACAAGGAAAAGAAATACCACAAAAAGATTAGCCTCTAAGGCATTAGATGAAGAGTATAAAGGACTTGAAAAAGAGATACAGAAAATGCCACAGAAAAAGGATACCAAGTTAAAAATGAATATAATTAAACATAAAATGGGTTTAATAGAAAAAGAAGAGCTAGCACAAAAAATTAGAGGTGCTAAACAGAATTATTTTGAAAATGCAAATAAACCAGGAAGATGGTTAGCATGTAAATTGAGAAAGGAGAAAGAATCAAGCAAAATTTCACAACTAATAGATGATCAAGGCCAAATTTGCTATGGTAGTAGAGAAAAGAAGGACATCATACGAGACTATTATAAGAAATTATACACATAAGAGAATATTAATGAAGAAAGAGTCAAACAGTATTTACAAAATGCTAATCTACCCCAGATACCTAAAGAGATTCAAACAATGTTAGAAAGTAATATAACGATGATAGAGTTAACTGAAGCACTTAAAGCCCATGTCACAATCCATCAACCGAGGGAAAGAGGATGTAAAACAGAGAAAAAAGCTTGCCATCCGTTGGTTAACATGATGCATCCATTCTGTACTCACTGCGTGCGTGATTCATATGTTCTATGTGTCCAGCATCCGTCTACTGAGATTACATCTGCTCAAAAAGTTTTGAGCTGCACAAAACTTTTTGAGCGGATGAACTTTCCGCAGCGTCAGTTCTACATCCGCAACACATATGGGGAACAAACGTTCAACATCCATTACACGTCCACTGTATCCGCTCGGCATCCGCTGCACATCCGCGCAACTCGCATCCGCTCCAGCGGAAAATAGAAAGAGGGAGGAAGCGAAGCGGATGTGGAACATCCGCGCAGCGTTAGTAGCACAGACATAGAAAGGATGAAAGCGGATGCAGCTCCCATATAAAGCATTAAAATGGAAAAAACGTTCATATAGGGAACGTATCTCAGATATTTAGGATGTCTTGAGGATGTCTGGAGAATGCAGAAGAACACCAAGCGGAAAACCGATATTTCCTATAAAAAGGGGGAGGAAATCACCTAGATCTCACTTTCAGTCCAGCAGCCCTGGTTTGCAGACCTCTTCACCCTTCATCTTGCTCTTGCTCTTGCACATTATCCAGTCATCTCCACCATGGATCGTCGCACACTCCTTTTAGTAGCTGCCATCATTCTATAACAGTGCGAAGCCCTCTACAGGCTCTTTCACTTGTTCTACGCAAGGAAAAGGAAGCGTCCAAGAAGTGTGTGGGTCCAAAGATGGATCACGAGAAGAGCAGAGTATGGACTGTATGACAGCTGCTTGGTGAGCTGAGGAACGAAGACACTCGTGCATTCCAGAAATTATGAGGATGCCAACAGCCATGTTTGACGAAGTTGTGGAGCGGGCTGAGACCGGTTGACCAACGGCAAACACCACTTCGCCCGAGCCTGGACCTGGACTGAAGGTGGCACTCCATCTGAGTCCACCGCCTGCTTCCGGGACCATGTACAGGAACATGCAGTATGCCGGAGGGTACCACACAACACCATCAGCATTGCGGTCAGAGAAGTGGTGCAGGCCATCATCGAAGAATACCTGAGGAGCTCCTCAGTCCTCCAATGAAGAGGCTGGAAGAAATTGCAGAGCGAATCAGAAATGGGAACTTCCCAACATACGTTTGGAGCCATAGATGGGAAGCACGTGGCCTGCGAAAGCTCCAGCCAACTCAGGGTCCACTTATCGCAACTACAAGGGCTTTTCAGCATCATCCTGTTTGCATGGTCGATGCTGACTACAAGTTCAGTACATCGATGCTTTAGCAGGTCAGCTTCAGATGCCCAGGTATACAACGCCAGTGACCTCAAGCAGGGGCTGAACGTACTCATCAATGGGCTTCCCAGATCCAGACCCCTGCCCAGACACACACAAGATGGGCAACTTCATCGTGGGATGATGCTTTCCCTCAGAACTACTTATCGAAAGCCTACATTCCAGATGTCACCCGTAAGAGAAGGATCTTCAACTAGCTGTCCAGGGCAAGAGGGATGGTGAGAATGGCCTTTGCCATGCCTGGCCAAAGAGTTCCAGGTACTTCTCACATACATCTGCATCATCGCCCAGAGACCGTGAGGACATCGGTGGAAGCTTGCTGCTCCTGACATCTCATGCGCCAATCTCATGCGCACCGCTAGCCCAGATGTGCAGAAGGCTTGTGGACCATCAACAAGGCAATGGGGACATGGAGCCGGAGAATGGAAGCAAGAACTAAACCTGATAGACACTGTGGATGCAGGCTCCAAGAGATTCAATGAAGAGAAGAGCGCACTCTCACTGTAACCACCAGTGGAGAAGCTGGAGTGGCAAGAGCAGGAGGAGGATGCTTTATATGGATGCTTCTTTGGAGCCTGTCTCATCACACCTGATGAGATTGGCCATGTATGTTGAGGTGGCCCTACATGAACAGGGCATTAATAAAGAGTTGATTTATGTTGAAATGTGCTGATGATGATTAAATTGTTATTGATAATAAAGGCCATAGGGTGTGGCAGCTGGGAGGTGGACCATACAGTCCCCTATTGCTTGCAGCTGGAGGCTGAATCTATCCCACAGCTATTACCATCCACAGCTATATCCAATACCATATTTACACTCCCACAGCTATTAACATCCGCACAGGGTATCTGCCCATGCCGCATTAGCTATTACCTCTACCATCACAGCAACATGAAAGGCTTAAACATTTTCTAAACGTTTTCCACCAAGACTTTACTTACTAAAAGAACTGAAAGACAAGTGTGTGAAGCAAAGATAATCTTTATTACATGAACAAACTGTAGGCCTATTAAAAAAGCAAATGAACCAAGAAAAGGTGTCAAGCAAAGATATAAGTTTCAACAGGTTCTCGGCACTCTCTTCAGTCACTCTGAGGCATGCCCATGGTCTCAGGGGTGAAGGGTCAGGTGCTGTGGAGGTGGCTGCTGCTGGAGGCTGGGTCTGTGGTTCCATTGGGGTGCCTGGCCCTGAGAGGAACACAGGGGATGGTGTGTGGAGGAAGCTCTCAGAGAAGATGGTTCAGTCCTGTGGATGTTGAGAGCCCTTCCTCCAGGACATGGGATGTCAGTCCCAAGACTGGTGACAGATGTTCTGAGGCCGGGCTTGGCTGTGGGGTGGAGGGAAGGAGGGGTGTAGTGGGGCTGTCTGGTCTGCAGTGAGCCAGGTGAGCATCAGTGGCACCTGTGCACAGTGGCATCTGTGGCGTCGGTGGATCTGGGTGTCTGTGGCATCAGTGGTTATCGGTGGGCATCGGTGGCACTGTGGTGTGCGATATACCGTGCCTGGACTGGGAAGGGTGCCTGTGTGTTGGAACTCCTCGGTAGCCATAGCCTTGGTAAGTGAGGGGCTGTTGAAAGCCTTGGAAGGGAGTGACATCACAGCAGTGAGGAGCAGACTGGACTGGGTCAGAGCAGGCTCAGCTGGGGCCTGGAGGGGGTGCAGAAGACGCTGTGATCCTCTCCTTGATCACCTGGTATCTGGGCTTTCGGACATTTCCATGAGGGTTGGTTCACTTAGGTGAGGAAGGGCTTTCTGTTGAAGATGGTATGTCTGAAGGGTACCGACAGAGAGGAGATCTACGCTGCTCTTGATGGTGTCTCTGAATCTCCAAGAGGAACAGTGTGGCTCTGTCCCTACCGTTCTGCCTCTCTTGCGCTTTCTTGTGAGGTGGAGCTGGGGGTGGATGTGGGTTGGTCTCTGGTGAATGGGCCTCTCCTGCTCAGCGACTGTGGTCGAGGGGGTCTGACGTGCTCTGCCACGGGAGTACAGCTGTCGGGGGGGTCTTCGTTGTGGGGCATCCAACAGATTCGTGCCTGGACACAGAGCTGATCTTGGCAGAAAGGACTGGCTCTCTGTGGTACTGAAGAGGAGGGTTGACAGAGGGGCTGTCCTTGGTGCGGATCTCACCCTCCAAGAAGCAGCTGACTTGGCCATACGTTGGTCTCCTGGTCAGTGAGCTTGACCGGCGGCCTGCGGACTTCTTGAAGTGCAGCTTCCCGTACCAGTGTAATGTGCTTCCACCAGCCGAGGAGGACTCCAAAGTGTAGCCAGGCTCTCTGCCTTCTCTCTCCCAAGCCGCTGCTTCTGCTTGGTGTCTCGATAGAGCCTCTGTCCTTCCTCAAGAAGGTACTCGTTCTCCTCATCCCATTCGAGCACCTCCTCTCATGTTTCTCTGCATAGTTGTCTTGTCGTCCTCTTCCTCATGAAGCTCTCCTCTCTGGCAGGGCTTCTGGCCCTCATCAGCGGGCTGAGGTTCTTGGGGCTGTCACGCAACACTACCACCATCAGGCAGAAGCATAAGACAGAAACAGCATAGCACAGGAGCACTAGCGCAACCAGCAGCAACACGCAGCCTAGCACAGCAGAAGCACGAGCACCAGGAGCAGCAGCCAGCAGAGTCAGCCACAGCAGAAGCACAGCACCAGTCGAGTCAGCACGCAGCAGAAGCCACAGCAGAAGGCAGAGTCATGCCAGGGGGTGGGATGGTCATCCTAATCCTTCTTCCTGGGCTGGCAGGAGTAGGCACAGGCTTCTCTCTTCCCCATGGTGTGTTGCTGAAGATGTGTCTGGTAGCAGGTGTTTCCTCTGAATGGTGACCTGCTTGCAAGCTGCTTCCATTTATATCCACAGGGCTGACGTAATGCATCCTCCCCGCATGCGCAGTGGAAGCTTTGCATGGCCGCTTAGGCATCTGTAGGCGTCCGTGGATGCATCGCGGTCTCCGCTAGGCATGCCGCTCCTTTCCGCTGCATTGCATCGCTTGCGCTGTTTACTCCACGAGCCCTCGGGTAGTGTCATGCCGCTCCATCCAGCTTACATCGCTAGGCTTCCATTGAGCATCCACTTTACATCCTCACTAATCTCCCACGTCCATTCCTTTCCGTTGTTGTCTGCTCTGTTTATGCAAATTTGGGGCACTTTTGAGAGCAGATAACAGTGGATGGAAAATTTGCTTGTCTGCTGTGTCCTTTTTACATATGTTTTGCATCCGTCGGCCGATGTGACCTAGCCTTAAGGAACAAAGACAGGAAGGAAGAGCCTAAGAGTAGCAATATTGAAAACAAAGAAAAGTCTGAGTAAGGTAGGAAAAAAAGGGAACTAGCCTTGGAGATGAACTCTCTCTCCTCATTCCCCCATCAACACCAATTGGAGCCAACAATGAAAGAAGGTTAAGAACAGGGGTAGAATATGACAGGGTTAACTACTGGTTCAGGATTTATGAGCTTCCCTGCACACTGTGAGCCACGTGCCTATAAATTGTCATCAATATGCTGTGTGCAGAGATGAAGACTTTGAAACAGCTTTTTTAACTGCAGCTGTTGCTGGTTCGGCAGCTGAAGTTGAAACATCAAGAAATAAATATCAGGTAAGAGCCCAGGTGGGCGGGTGGGCAAAAACATCAGCAGACATAGAACTGGTTCTATGTCTTCTGCTCTTCAGAGATACCGGTTCCACAGAGGTGGACAGAACCAGTAGAAACCCATCCCTGGTTAAGAACCACTGTAAAACTGTTTCACCAATTCCAAACCCCTGCTCTAGAAGGATACTATAGACAACAGTATGAAAAGTGACAGAGATATTAACGATTGTTAGGAATTATGCCCTACGCCCTGACTACTCTGTAGATAATCAAGTAGGAATATTTCAGTAATGAAACCTGGCCTAAAATCTGAGTGAAATGTATCTATACAAATCACCTGATTTAAGATTTTCTGCAACTAAAGACTGAACACCTTCTCAACAAATGTCCCCCAAAAGGGGAGACAATATACCAGTTTTCTAAAATTATTAAGTTCAACTGGAGAAGAGGGTACACTGTTGCTTCCTGGAGGCTGAAGGAACTTCCTCTCACAATGAGATGGAAATCATAACATGGAGCCAACTATAGTTCCCTTCCATTTCCACTTTAATAACCCAGGAGGGATCTGAAACCAATAAACAGGTGGCCAAACTAGCAGAATACTTCTACATCAGTCATCCCCAAACTTGCAGAAGACTGAATTCCAGGTTTTTTTTATTTCCAACTCAGAACCCAGATTCAGTAGGTTTCCAGTGATGTGGTGCAGGGAGATTTATTGATTGCTTTTTTGTGGAAGGAGAAAGCATCCCTTTTTTTGAGGGGGGGGGAAGAAAACCTGGATTTTAGTCCAGAATGTTAATTTGATTCTTTTTAAATCACTACTGTCTCCTGGTCCAGCTGAAAAATTGGGATGCCTATAGCACCTTTTATGACTAATGAAATTCATTAAACAATGTAACCTTCATTACTTCTGATATGTAGATCTTATGCCTTTTAATAAAATGTGTAGGTTGGAAAAGGTTCCACCAGAGTACTATTTTTTTGCTACATGGCTTCCTCCTACAATACCTGCTTCAACACAATAAGGACAGAACTGTATAAAGGATTCCAGGATCCTTTGCTAGTTTTGTGATTCATTCAATATCTCAGTAAAAAAAAACTATGTCCATTGTAACATTGGGCATCTGACAGCAATATGTAAAAGACACCAAGTTATTATTTTCCTTTTATTTAATTATAGGACACATTGAGCATTCCTTTGGATAGTTACATTTGTGAATATTTGAACATGACATGATGACTTTACTCAGATTTGATTTACCATGTTGAAAAGTCAGACTGGCCATTTTTTCATTCTCTTTTATGGCCATAGCTGGATGCAATGAGTCAGAATGAATGTCTAGATTTGCCTAGCGAATGATATTCTGTACAAATGATCCTCTCTAACTTTATTTTTTTTAAACAATAAAACTATATTTCACACAAATTTATGGATAATTATTTTACATATTTTATGCAGAGAAAACTGTTTTAAGAATGAATTTTTCTTAACTTTAAATTTTAGAAAAATATCTTCACCTTTCTTCCATGTGTTTTGATTCCCTTCCAGTCAAAATAAATGGAATGCTGTCATTGAGCAAAATGTATATATTTTTGATGTCATCATTAGGTTGAATTATATCATCTTTTATAGCAGTTAATCATGTAATAGGTCCCTATACGTCTGAACTCAAACAAGAAGCAAAGATCAAGATTCAGAGCAATGCCAAGATTTTCTGGAGAGAAAGAGAGAGAGAGAGAGAGAGAGAGGGGAGGAGGGGGGGAGGAGGAGGAAGAAAGGAAGGAAGAAAGGTTAAAGGAGTTTTTCTGCAAAAATTGCTCTCCAAACCGCCAGTAAAATCTAAGCATATCAGTAGTTATATCATAATTGGTTTTATAAAATATGTAAAATAAGATTAACATTTAGATTAACATTCTAAAAAATAATATATTTTGGCTTGCTGTACCTCTATATCAACTTATTTATCCATATCTCATTACCTTCTCTTATCCTCCATCAGATCAAACTTTTCTCACTTCACCTCGTTTATCTGGTTTGATGACTGATCTTGACATCTTCTTGTCAATATCTTCTGCTTCCAGCTTTCAGTTCACATTTGCCTTTCCAACTTCTGTGCTGCTTTTGACTAATGTTGTAATTTCCCATATCATCCAATTGGTAATCTATAGAAACCTAGAATTCAGACTTAGTGCTCCACCCCAAATTTCATTCCTACATTCTCTGTCTATTATCTTTCTGTCCGTCATCTATCTATCTATCTATCTATCTATCTATCTATCTATCTATCTATCTATCTATCTATCTATTTATCTATCTATCATCCTATCACAAAACCAGTTAAAAATAACATGATTGGCTTTATACCAATCACAGAGCAAAAGAAAATAACAAACTACTTATTATTGAAAAGGAGCCAATATGCTGAAAAAAATTAGTTTAATTTCAAATATTAGTATGTTGAAAAAGCACTCCAAATTTCAAAGCAAAGAGAGATATATAATGCTAGTTTATATTATGAAGATTTTGCAAAACATGAAAGTTAACTCTCAATGTATTTGGTTATTAGCAGTGATGAGATGGATCATTAGGTTTAATAGTGTCAGCATGTTCTCACTGTGCTATTTGCATTAATATCAATCAAACTTTTCTAAATGCTATATGCAGTACTTATGAAAAAGGATTTATCAGAGATCAATAAACCAAACACTCAAAAATTGTTTTCTTAATTATTCTATTAAAAAGACGATGTAATAACACAAACTCAGTGTAACACAAATATCATGTTTCCTCTATTAGAGTCATACAGAGAGGTTCTTCCAGAGCAATTTAAACCCACAGCCAGTTTTAGTTAACCTGAGGAGATATCAGTGGTTCTGGAACTGAAATTACATTTTCATCTAATGGTTTTCTATAAGGTGCTGCTTGTTGATTCCAGCAAATTATTAAGAAGAAATCTGTAATTTTGAAATGTTTGTAAAGGATTTATAAATTGTTAGAAAAATATTTTAGGGCCCTAAGGTTCTCAGCACAGAGCAACCACTAACAAACTGGAAAAGAGAACAAAGATAACATTTTTTTCCATCAAATTGTTCATCACAGAAGAAATCCAAAGGCACAGATAATTCCACAGTAAAAAGATATGTCTTTGACATTGTGTTCTTCATTTTATCTTTTATAGATTTAATTTCCCAGTGCAACTACTAGGTCTTATGGACTTAGAAGTATGAAATAGAGAGAAAAGAATGAGGAAGATTGACTGATTCTAACTTTCCAATGATTTTAGTGTCTTGGAGAATTTTGAACACTAATTATGGCCAACAAGCTGAACTATATTCAGAGAAGTTGGTACCATTGTGAATAGGGAATCAGGTAAAACTGCCTGAAGGCCTGTAACCAATTGAAATGAGGTTGAATTCAACTTGAGCAATGAAGCATATAGTCTTGTGAAGTTTAGGGACAACAATGCCTAATGAGTAATTTTGATACCTTTCTTCATTGTACCAACTATTGGTATACAACCTATTGCAAAATGACAATTTAAAGGAAGTAAATTCCAAACTAGATTACTTTAATATATTACATTTGAATATACAATATATAAAAATATAGGGCATTTTCAGGAGCACTCCTCTCTTGTAGAACTTTTTAATTGGCTTCTTTTTCAATGGGTCGGGCATAACTTCACAACTAACAACAACAATCATGGACTGCAGTTGAAATAGAAATTTACTAGACACATTGTAAATATGATGCTGTAAGATGTTTCTTCAGAATTTGACTAAATTCAATGCACATTCTAAATCAGTATTCCACAGAGCTTTGAAATTCTTTGTTGGAGAGATGGGATGAGGATCTTGCCTTTCTTTCTTTCTTTCTTTCTTTCTTTCTTTCTTTCTTTCTTTCTTTCTTTCTTTCTTTCCTAAAATCGAACTCTTCCTCTCCTTTTGTTTATCTTAGATTTGGCAGATGATAGATGAAATGTATGGAATTTAAAGGGAGGTGTCTTCGAAAAATTAGCTAGAAGAATAATCAATGGGAAAGAATATCAGGTGAAGGTTTATGAGGAAAACAACCTTCTAATACAATAGACTCAAAAGTGAAAAACAACAACTGTCCCTTACTTATTCCTAAAAAGACAGTGCTTTGGGAAATACAGTGTTAGGTTTCTTACAACATATCTACAAAGTTAAAATGCATTTTCTAGAATTTAGAGACTCTAACAACCCTAAGGAGCTGGGAGATGTCATCAGAGAACCAAAAGACTGCCAGAGAACTGGAAAAGAGTTAATATGGTTCTCATCTTCAAAAAAGGCAGAAAAACAGACCCAGGAAACTTCAGACCAATCAGCCTAACATCAATATCGGGGAAGACACTGGAAATAATAATAATAATGATGATGATGATGATGATGATGATGATGATGATGATGATGATGATGATGCAAAGAAGTTGAAGAAACAGTGGATCACCTGGTAAGCTGCTGCAAGAAGATTGCACAAACTGANCTAACATCAATATCGGGGAAGACACTGGAAATAATAATAATAATAATAATAATAATAATGATGATGATGATGATGATGATGATGATGATGATGCAAAGAAGTTGAAGAAACAGTGGATCACCTGATAAGCTGCTGCAAGAAGATTGCACAAACTGACTCCAAGCAGCAGCATGACAAAGCAGCAACAATTGTGCATGGAAAGATCTGCAAGAAATATCATTTGCCTTTAAGCAAGAACTGGTGGAACCATAAACTAGAAAGAGTCATAGAATATGAAAAAGTTAAATTGCTCTGGGACTTCAGAATCTAGACAGAAAGACACCTGCTACATAACTGCCTGGACTTAACAGTTGACAATAAGACAGACAAAAAAAGTCTGGATGGTGGATGTGGCAGTGCTTGGAGACAGCAGAAGAGAAGAGAAAGAACTAGAGAAGATAACAAAATACAAAGATATAGAAATAGAACAACTATGGCAAAGGAAAGCAAGGGTAGTACCAATAATAATAGGTGCCTTGGGTGCAGTCCCAAAACAACAGGAGCACCACTTGAGCATCACAGGCATTGACAAATTTGCCATCAGTCAATTGCAGAAGGCAGCTTTACTTGGAACAGCTTCCACCCTGCGGCAATTTCTGTGACACCATCAAACATCCAGATTTACCTATCCCAGGCCCTTGGAAAAGACTCAACAGGTAGACAAAAATGCCAAATACAGTCTGACCATCTGGCTAACTATGCGAATAATAATAACAATAACAATAACAACAACAACAACAACAATAATAATAATAATAATAATAATAATAATAGCCAATGATTAAGGAAGTACATAAAGGAGTCCTTTTGAAGACAACCAAGTCAAAAGCGAAATACAAAAAAAAAGTAATTGAGAAGTGAATTGAAAATTAGAAAAGCAATGCTATGCATGGCCAATATCTGAAAAGTATTGAAGGCAAAGCTGACCAAAAGCTTACTTGGAATTGGCTAAAGGCCCTGTCACACAGCACCAACAGATGGAAAGAGGATGTAAAATGGAGAGAAGCACTTGCCATCCATTGGTTAACGTGATGCTTCTGTTCTGTACTCACTGCATCCATTTTTCATCCTCTCTATCCGTCCAGCATTCGTCTACTGACATTTCATCCGCTCAAAAAGTTTTCAGCTGCACAAAACTTTTTGAGTGGAAAATGTATCCAATGCGTCCATTAGACATCCGCTACGCATATGGGGAACATCCGTTAGATGTCCGTTGTCATCCGTTATGGGTCCGCTATATCCTCTAGGCATCCGCTGCGCATCCGCGCAACTCAAATCCGCTCCAGTGGAAAATGGACACAGGGAGGAAGCGAAATGGATGTGGAATGGACACGCAGCGTTAGTAGCACGGACGTAGAAAGGATGAAAGCGGATGCAGCTCACATACAAAGCATTAAAGCGTAAAAAAAAGTTTCGTATAGGGACGTATCCTCGGTATTATTTAGGATGTCTGCAGGATGTCCTAGAGGATGCAAAAGGACACCTAGCGGAAAAACCTATTTTTCTAATAAAAAGGGGGAGGAAATCACCCTGAATCTCACTTTCAGTCCAGCAGCCTGCTTGTGGCAGACTTCTCAGCCTTCATCTTGCTCTTGGCTCTTCCACAGCATCCAGTCATCTCCACCATGGGAATCATCACACACCTTCTTTTGGTAGCCACCATCATTCTACCAGTGCAGAGCCATCTATAGGTTTTCTCACCTGTCTATCGTGAGAAAAAGAGGCGTCATGAAGTCATGCAGGGTCTGAGATGGTCGCGCAGAGAACTACCAGTGACGGGAGGCGGAAAGTATACAGAGATGTGGACTGGGACAAAGCCGTTAGATCGGTTGCCAACTATGAGTATGTCAAGCAGACTGAAATTTGTGCGGCTGACTAGGTGATGCAGCTGAGGACGCAAGCGCCGAGACGAAGGACCTCGTGGCCATGCCTGAGACTTCTCATGAGCTTACACATCTCTGAGAAGCGGGCGCCTAGCAGGTGACAAGCAGAGCATCCACTTCTGCCCACTACCTGTCATCATGCTTGCGCCACCTGCCGTCAGGGACCATGTTCACAGAGAGACGTTATGCAGTAGAGCGCTCGGCAAGGTGCGCACACAACACCATCCAAGCATTGTGGTCAGAGAAGTGGTGGCAGGCCTAATACATCGAAAATACCTGTCAGGCAGCTTCCTCAGTAGCCCTCCTGAAGAAGGCTGGAACAGAGTTGCAGGAAGCCAAGTTAGTATTAGAAGTGGAACTTCCCCCAAAACATTTTGGAGCCCATAGATATGGGAAAGCACGTGGCCCTGCAAAGCTCCAGCCAACTCACCGGTCCACTTTATCACTAACTACAAGCGGCTTCTCACATCATCCTCTTCGCCATAGTGGAAATGCTGACTAACAAAGATTCATAGTAAGCATCGATGTCCTTCAGGCTAACGTGTTGATCTTCAGATGCCCAGGTATAACAACCACACAGTGACCTAAAGGAGGGGCTGGAACGGCACACGCCTCACTCATGGGACTGTCCGAGATCCAGACCCGCTGCCCAACAACAAGACAAGGATGATATTCCAGCTGACTTCATCGTCGTGGGGGACGCCTTCTCCCCAGAACGCTACGCTCATGGAGGCCTAACAGCTTTCCATAGATACCCTCACCCGTGGGGAAGAGAAGGATCCGTTCAACTACAGCGCTGTCTCAGACGCGCATATGCAGGCCGTCGGTGGTGAGTGAATGCCCTGTTGGCCATCCTCGGAACCCATATCATCGCTCACACGGTAATCTCACCAACCATGCGAGCCATCGCCCGCAAGACCGGATGGAACACGGTGGAAGCTTGCCTGCGGTCCTGCACATCCTTCATGCATGCACAACCGTATCCAGTGTTGCAGAAACAGGCTTGTGCCTGGACCCGATTCCAAGAGCATCGAATGGGGACAATGGAGCCTGGTGCCTAGGAACATGGGTCAAGGCGCGCAACCTGATAGACACTGGCATTATACAATGGCCCCAGACACGAGGTCTTCACATTCGAAGGGAAGAAGCAGAGGCAAACCTCCTCAGACACGGCTGCAATCCTCCAGGCTAGGATATCAGTGGAGTCGACATACAGCGATGAATATATGCTTAATGGAATGCTTCTTAAGCCTGTCGTACATCACACTGCATGAGATTGTTCCTATGATATGTTGAGTGGCCCCTACAATGAACTAGGGCGTTTATAGAGTTGTGTTTATATGTTGAAATGTGTGGCATCAGATGTATTACATTGTATAAAATTAAGTATAGGCTTATAGTTGGCACTTCGTTAGGTGCCGGGAGCAATTGGGACACGTCGCCACCTTAATACTATGCACTGGAGAGGATTTATCTATCTGCACAGCTAATTACCGCATACCAAAGGATATCTGAGTGCCCACTCCCCACAGCTATTACCACATTCGCCAAAGGTATCCGCCTGCCGCATCCCACTGCTATCCTAGTAACCCAATCCCGACACAGCATGCACAGGCTTAAACGCATTTCTCAAAAGTTTCCAACCAAGACTTTATTGGTCTTAAAGAAGCCTGAAAGCAGTGGGACAGCAAGATAATCTTTAATTCATAACCAACTGTAGACCTTATTAAAAGATATAAAAACTGAACCAAGAAAAAGTGGTCCCAAGCCACAAGATAAAGTCAGCAATGGTAGCCACCCGCTCTCCTGTCACTCTTCTTCGAGGTCACTCTGAGGCCATGCCCATTGGTCTAAGGGGTGAAGGGGTCCAGGTGCTTGTGGAGGTGAGCTGCCTGCTGGTAGTGCTGGTCTGTGGTGCCAATTGGGTGCTGCCCTGGAGAGGACAACAGGGATGGTGATGTCGGAGGAAGCTTCTCAGAGAATGGTTCGTGCCTAGTGCATGTTAGATGCCGCCCTTCCTGCCAGGACATGGGATGCTCGAGTCCAAAACGCGATGAAGAAGATTGTTCTGAGGCCAGGCTTGGCTGTGAGGGGGAGGAGAGGAGTTAGTGGGGCACTGCTCCTGGTCGAACAGATGAGTTGCCGAGGTGAGGCCGTTGTGCCGTGGCATCTGTGGTGTTGGTGCGGCATCTGTGGCAATGGGGGGCTCTTGTGGGCATGGGTGGTAACCTGTGGCGTCAGTTGGCTTAGTGGGCTGGCATCCAGTCATTGGCATACGGTGGTCACCGGTTGCCACTGAGGCCGTTACCTGTGCCTGGAGCATGGGAAGTTGCTTGGCGTGCTTTTGGAGCCTCCTTGTAGCCAGTAGCCTTGGTCGATAAGGCCTGTGGAAAGCCCTTTGGAAGGCGTGACGACATCACCAGGGGAGGAAGCAGACCTGGACTGGGTGGGAGCTGGTTAAGCTGGGTCTGGCAGCGCGGTTTTGAAGAAGGACCGGTTGATCTGTCCATTGATCACCATAGGTACTGTAGATTCGGACATGTCCAGGAGGGTTCTGGTTGACGAAGGTGAGGAAGGGCTTGCGTGTTTGCAGGCTGCGTATTGTCAGTGTGTACCAGCTGAGAGAGGAGTCTACGGACTTTTGAATGGTGTCCCTGATTCTCCAGCAGGACAGTGTGGCTCTGTGACCCCTCCGGTTCTGGCACTCTGCCTGCTTTCTGTGGAAGGTGGAGCTAGGGGTGGAGTGTGGCGTTGGTCTCTGGTGGAAGTGCCCTCTCTTGTGCTCCACTGCGTCATGGGGGTCCTCCATGCGGGGGGCTTCTGGGCACCAGGGGAAGTGGCAGCTGTCAGGGGGGTCTCCGTCGGGGTACGCTCCACAGAACACTGCCTGGACAAGAGCTGAATGGGAACCTTTGGGCCAGAGGATGACTGGCTCTCTGTGGGCTGCCTGAGAGACGAGGGTTGATCAAAGAAGCTGCTTCCTTAGTGACTCGGATTCACATCCAAGAAGCTGCACTTGGCTATCACATAGGTCTCCAGTCCGTCAGCTTGAACTGTGGCCTAGCAATATTATTATGCGCGTTCCTGTTCCAGGTGTGCATGTGCTTCTCACCAAGCCAAGAGGACCATCAAAGTAGTAGCCCAGGGGCTCCTCCGCTTTCTCTTTATCCATGGTAGCCTGCTTCTTTTGGCGTCTCGATAGTAGCCTGTGTCCTTTCCGCCATAGACACTCATTTCCCTCAGCCAATTCCAGCACCCTCATCCTCATGTTCTCTTCGATGGAGTATTGGCCTCCTCTCTGTTCATGCGTATGCCTCTTCCTCCTCTGGCAGGCCATCTGGGCCCTCATAGAGGGGCTTTGAGGTTACTACGGGGCTGCTCCACCACACCACCCGCCGTTCAGCAGCAACAGATAGTGCAGCTAGAAACCACACCAGCAGCACCAGGAGGCACCAGCATCCAGCAGCCCATACACGCAGCAGTCACCAAGGATATCATCAGAGGTAAGGCACCAGCAGGAGCCACGATCAGCAGCAGCAAGTACAAGTACGCAGCAGCACCAGCTTGCACCAGCATTGGGACCAGGATTAAGCAAGCACCAGCAAGGACCAGTAAGCACAGCAGGACCAGGACACGAGATACCGCAGGATCTGCAGGACAGGGCAGCAACCAGCAGAGTTAAGCACCAGCAGAAGCACCAGCACGCAGGAGCAGCGCCAGGCAGAGTAGCACAAACCAGAAGCCCCCAGCACGCAGGAGCAGTGCAGTCGAGATTAAGCACCAGGAGAAGCCACCAAGCACAGGAGCAGCGGCCAGCAGAAGCCCCCAGCAGCCAGAAGATGTCACCTGAGCAGCAGAAGCAAAGTCAGGGCCAGGGGTTGGAATGGTGGCCCTATCCTTTTTTCCAGCTCAGCAGATGCACAGGGCTTCACTCTTTCTTCCCGCATGGTTGTTGGGCTGGGTGTGAGCTTTGGTCTGAGCAGCTTATGTCTTTCCTTTGAAATGTGGACCTGCTTCTGTGAGTTGCTGCTCCACTTTATATATCACAGGAGACTATGCAATGCATCCTCCAAAGATACCCACGACAGTGCGCAGATGAATGCTTGTGCAGAAGTCTGCTAGCATCCCGCTTAAGGCATCCGCTAGGCTTCCGTGATGCTATCCGCTCATCTACTAGGGCATACGCTATCTGGCATTAGATTCCTATCCACTAATGCGCGTCCGCTTCGCTGTGCTCCCCCGGAAGCCCGCGCGGATATGCCATCACCTTCCATCTGCTAGGCCTCTCCATGGAGCATTCCGCTTTACTCCTGGCTACATCCTCCCCCGTCCCTTCCTGTTCACATTGTTTTCCGCTCTGCTTATGCAAATTCGGGCACTTTTGAGAGTGATAACAACGGATGGAAACATTTTCTTCAGTCCACTGTCCTTTTCATTAATATTACGTTTTGCATCCGTCGGCTTTTGTGACAGCCCTTAAAATCAGGAATTCTGAAAAAAGAAACTGAAGCTTTTTTTGGGAAACTGCGTAAAGGGAACAAAGCCTTAGCCCAAACTTGCATGAAGGCCAAGAGATTCAGCACCTCACCATCATCACCAAATGCAACCTCTATAAATGAGAAAGAATTAAACAGTTGTACCATTTATCAGTAGATATGCATGCCATGAACTGACTATTAGCAAGCCATAACACAAGTTGCTAAAAATCATTCACTTCTGGAAACTTATGCCAAAACCGCTTTGATGATGTATGTACTAGTAAAACTATTGGGAACATCAGTGTAGAAGGGTCCTGAGAAAATGATAAAAAGGCTCAAAGTCGGTTGCTGGGGGACTTCAGATTTCAGAAGACAGGCACCCACAACATTGCTGACATTCAACATAGTATGAAAAGAAAGGTTTGTCAGCTGACATTACAAACTTGGTGATGCACGAATTGTAGACATGCAGCAAGAAAAAATCCAGCAAAATGATTGGGACTTACAATTGAAGTAAGTGACTTTGGAAAAGGAAACTGCTTGTGTTATCCCATTGTAATTGGAGCCCTTTGGAAGCAATACCTAAATGGTCTGCTTCGCTATTTGATATCCTGAATTTATCAGACTTGAATACAGCCTGATTCTACAAAACCAACAACAACAGACAACAACAACAACAATACTATACAGACATACCACTCCCTTCCCAATATAATAATAATAATAATAATAATAATATAATAAAAAATCATAATAAATAAATATATAATAACAGTTCTGAACATCTAGAAATGAGTTATAAAGTAATAACTAGAAGTCAGCATGGTTTGTTAAAAACAGAACACACCCAAAACGCAATCTATTATTCACTATATCCTTTCAACTGAGGTGACTAAATTAGTTAGATTCAGAGAAATTACTGTGGACATAGTAACTTAGACTCCAGCCACAAAGCATTCAACAAAGACCTCAACCTTACTTATCTTGGTAAGCTAGAAAAAACGTGGGATAATATTGGCATCACCATCTCAGGATGGACTGTGAACTGCCTGACTATCTTCATACTCATGAGTAGCCCTGTAATGGTACCCAAGTTACTACATGAGTAGGGACATAAGCAGTGGGGTATCGATTTAGGCCCAACTCTTCACTATCTTCATAAATTAATTTTAGATGAGAATAGAAGGGACTTACAAAATTGTGGATGATACTAACTGGCAGTATAACACCCTATAGGCTCAAAATCCAGATGGATGGTTTTGATCAGACTTGAACACTAGCGTCCCGTGACTAACCAAAATGAAGATTTCAAATTGTATAGTAAAGTTAAAGTATTATCACCTTAGGCAAGAAAAAATAAACAAATTTGCACATAATAGACTGGGTCTTAAAATATGTCAGTAAACTGTGAGAGGGATCTGAGTCTTAGTAGATAACGCAAATTAAATATGAGCCAACAGTGTGCGGTGGCAGTTCAAAAAAGCCAATGTCAATCTTAAGTTGCATTTAACAGAGGATTTCAATCAAAATCAAGTGAGGTACGCTGATATACCAGTCTATTAAAGCCTTAGTAAAACCTAAGAATACTGGCATCTTAGTTTGTGTTCCCATGCTGATTAAAAATGTTGTTGAGGTGCGCAGAAAAAAGTGCAGAGAGAGGCATACCATTATGATGTCTGAGCGGACTGGAGACTAAAGGATCAAGCAATCGAATGGTTGCAAGTACCTCTGGCATGGCTAGTCTTGTGAAGAGAAGGACACAGGGAAAACATGATAGCAGATGTTCCAGTATTTGAGGGGACATGCCATAAAGAGGAGGGGGCAAGCTATATTTCTACAGAGCAGACAAGGAGTTAATGAATGGAAAACGGATCAAATGAGAGAAGTTCAACTAGAAATAAGGAGATAAATTCTGACGAGT
>BHFT01044083.1:0-11955 GCA_004320025.1 Laticauda laticaudata
TAGTATCATCTGCAAATTTGGTAAGTTCCCCTTCTATTCCCTCATCTAAATCATTAATGAAGATATTGAAGAGTACTAGGCCTAAGAAGGGAACCTTGTGGTACCCACTGCTTACTTCCCTCCATGTAGATGGAGACGCATTAAGGACTACTCATTGAGTATGTTTTCCCAACCAGTTGTGAATCCATCTAGTGGTGGCACTATCTATTCCACTTTTTTCTACCTCACTAAGAAGTAGGTTGTGGTCTACTTTATCAAATGTCTTGCTGAAATCTAAACATATTATAGCCACAGTATTTTGCTGGTCTCCTAATTTAGTCATGAATGAAATAAGATTGGTAGAATGAAATAAGATTGGTAGAATAAAATAAGATTGGTAAAACATAGAACAGTATATGAGAACATTGAATAATTAAGATCAATAATATGTATTAATATCAAATTATGTAAGAAAGATAATGATATTAAGGAAACCATTGTCATGTTTGTTTTAAAATGTAAAATGACCTTGAACCACACTGTTCACACAATGATGTGCATATAGAAACAAAAAATAAAAAATGTATTTCAAAAGAAACCTGGGTGCTAATATATGTAAAAGAATTGATGTTGTTTTGAAAGGAAAGGGTGGTCACACCATATTTTGATTTGATTTCTCTTCTATTTATTTACTTTACATTTTTAATGGATAAAAATGAACAATTAATACTTCTATTTCTGAAAGCATTCTTAATTTATAGCATTTTTGCACAACTGCCTACACTTTTGCACTGTACTATATATCTTATTCTTCATAATTTTTCTTCCTTTCAAAATGTAGGAGATGACCTGACTGAGTCCAAGATCAAATTCATCATTAGTTTGAAGTCACTATGCTCCTAACAAAAGACTTAAATCCATACCCCTGTGAAAACACAACTCCTCTAGAGCTTTTCCCTCTTTGCCCCTATGGTGAGAAGAGGCTGGTCAAAATGGCCACCACTAACTCGCAACAGCTATGAACACCAAAGCAGGACAGGAAAAAGTGGACAATATACAGAACTGAGTGAGAAGAACTATTTAAAATTCACCCCAAAAAGTTTGTACCAGGAAAAAAGGATCTCACTGTTACATTAAAAGCAGTGGTACAAGCACCAAGAAAAAAAATTTAAAAAGGGAAAGGGGAAAAAAGGAGAGGAGAAGACAATTTTCAGAACATAGAAAATATAGAAAATTGGAATCTTAAAGGGGACAAATATTGTTTTGCGGAAGCATATTAAAATATTGGAGCCAGATATTTTAAAAATTGGATTTCTTACTATTTTGGATTGATACTTTAAAATTGGAAAATGGCTAAAATAACAGAACTTAACTGCATCACCAGCAAACAAGATATTCCCAGGAAGCAGAAATTAATATTGAAGTGACTTTGAAAGTTTTAACAAAAGGATTGAAAATAAGATACAAGAACTCTAAACTTTGTGAGAATTTTGGCATGGATATTTGACTTGTTTTTGGATATTTGGATTATTGGATCTAAAAAAAACTCCAAAACAAAACATTTTAAAAAATTAAAGAACATATCTTATCAGCAAGAACAAAATGGGAACTGGGCAGAAATGGTGTCAATATTTAAGGATATTAAGGACAGCTGGGAAAGAGTTCTGAATAAAATGCAGAGCATAGAGGAAAAGCTGGAAAGGAGCAAGCAAGATGCACAAGAAGAAGAGGAATTAATTAGAGGATCAGAAGAGAATACAGGAAAAAATCAGGAAATAGATATATTTGGTGAATGTTATATTTTTAAAGAGGGAATATTCTTGGGAACTGTAGTGACATAACTGAAATTTAAAACTGGGGTGGAAAATAATGGTATACAATATAATGGTGACATTTAGTATATTTGAATAATATGAGAATTAACATAAAAGAACCAATATGATGAAATATTGAATATATAAATGAATAGAAGACAATAATGCAATATAAGGATGTGTATTAATGCTAGAATGAAATAAGATTATGGGGAATATAGTTCATATGATTATTGGATGTAAAATGTAAAACATCCAGGTGTTATGTTGTTCACACATTGATAGGTATGTAAAATAAAAATAAAAAGACTTTGGGAGAAAAAGATTCTTGGCTATAGATAAAATAAACTCATACCTGGTTCCTGGTTTCTTGGGCTTGACACAAAGAAGATTCTTAATGTTTAAAGTGTAGCAATACACCTCTGCTACATTCCTACTAAGAGCCATCCTTTAGAATGCTGCAGAACTTGATACAGCTATCATGCAAGAAAGAAAAGTAATAATAACAAGAATTTATTAGACTATGCCTCACAATTCTCAGCATTGAGAAATAATCCTGGATTGATTTGCATTACTTTGAAACAATGAGTCTGACTTCCTGTGTCGATTAGAGCAACTCTCTTAAGATTATTGCCATAAAAAGAATTTTCTTTAAATATGCAAATTAAAAAATTCTTTAAAAAGTCGTGTCAGTTTTGTCATTTTGCTGATTGATGTAAAAAGGAAAGGATACTAATGTGTAAAGTAAAAGTGAATACATAATGTTCTCTAGAACCCCAAACTTTGATAAAATATATCTATTTCTCAATTTATTGTTTCTGCATAAAACCAATGCTACTCTCAATAAACTATTTCAAAGATGAAAATACATTCCAGATTAGGAAGAGGCAATCTTTTTAAATATGGGAATTGCACATTTAAATATTATTTTGGCTTTTAAGTATCACAAAGGCATATCCAATGATGATTTTGGGTCTTTAACTCTTTTGTTCTTTAAAATAAAATTGGAAGAAATAAAGTATCTTAAATCTTGCAAAGAAAAGCTTAAAAATAGAGTTTTAATAACATATCAACTTTCTTTAAAGATGGCTGCTGTATAGTAAGAGCTTCTTTTTTCTCTTACTGATTTTACTGCCAAAGTTGATTCTTTACAGTGTTGCTCTTGGTTTTGAATGGGAACACAACCCTAACCCAAGATGACTTTTGGATAATCATGGACCATTTGGGAAGGGGGCTCTTGAACCAATTTTCTCTGGAAGTGATTGAAAAGTCATTGGCTGTATACACCTTTATGTCATCAGTTTTGTTTTCTAAACATGTCTGAGTCCTAATTTTCACTTTTTGAATTATGGTTTAATTTTGCTTTTTGCTTCAAAAGTTGACTAGTGGTTTAATGCTGATTTATTTCAGTCCTTTCTGGACTCTAATTGCTTTTTCTTTTTCTTTCTTTGTGATATATATTGTTGTGTATAAGAATTGGAATACTCCGAATACCTTAATCTGATTGGCTGAGCAGACCGCGATAGGATTGGTTAGGAAAGTACCATTGCAATTGGCCTGCCTGATGGCGGGAAAACTAAAGAGCTGTCATTGGCTGCAAGCCGTGAGCAGCCGCTATAAAAAGGGCTGCTGTGGCTCTGGCACTGTTCTGTTACGAAGTCACTAAATTAGTTAAGAATAAAGAGCTATTTGATGAACACCGGTCTTGAGTACTTCTATTCTCAGGACAGAACATATATTATTCTGGATAATCTCTGTACCCTCTGTATGGATGTGCACTAGTGTTCAGGAGATAAAGAGTTCTCAGCCTCTCACCACTGGATCTCTGTATTTTTTGAATTTGCAAAATATCTGGTGTTTATTTCTACTGAATTTTTATCATAACCTTGTATTAAAATATAGAGGAAAACATCCCTTTTTGTTCTTTGTTCACTGATCAAGTTTCACAGATTAAAATCTGTACTTGTTTATGTTACGGGAAAATAAATTCTGAGTTTTAAAGGTACTTCTCCATTCATGAAAAGAAGAATAAGAAAAAAAAGTCCACCTTCATGATCATATTCTTAGTGAATCTAACATGAGTGCAGAAGAGAAGCTCTTCTTTTTTGCCAAATACAGTAGGCATTTATATGCCACAATTTTGAGAAAATTTATTAAAAATTATTATTATTAATTCTATTTTACCCCATAATTTTTATATGTAAGTCAAGGCAGTGAATGTACTTCATGCTCCTGCAAGCTATTTTTCCTTTAATAACAACTCTATGAAATAGGTTGGACTGAGAGACAATAACTGGCTCCCTCTTATCCAGTTGGCTTTCACGATTATAGACCTATTTAAAAGATGGTGAACTGGAATATATTGTGTAATTATGTAAAGTATTCTGGAATTATTAAATACATATTTGTATTGCACTTTCAAACTATGGTTTGCCGCAGTGGTGGGATTCAAAAAAAATTTACTATCAGTTCTGTGGGCATGGCTTGGTGAGCATGGCAGGGGAAGGATACTGTAAAATCTCCAGTCAGAAGTGGTATTTGCCGGTTCTCCAAACTACTCAAAATTTCCACTACCAGTTCTACAGAACTGGTCAGAACTTACTGAATACCACCTCTGGTTTGCTGTTATTACACCAGTACCTGTGGCATAAGTAGGGGATGGGAGAGTTCAATTCAGAATCAGCAACTGAATTGAAGATATTTCACAAACTCCAAAACAATCATACCATTTTATGATTCTGTGGTGCAGTCATATTGTCTACATCTATTTATATTCATAACAATAACTTCAAGCAAGAAACATAAAGTTCCATATTGGGAAATTAAAACAATAATATAATAGGTTATGAAGAAAGAATATATTCATTATGAGAAACATATTCAGCTGGGGGGGAAATTGAGGAGATGCAGTCGAGATTATAAATGTAGTAGAGAAACATTATGCCTTTATCTTGATGGTATAATTCAGAGGAATCCAGTTAAATTGATTAGCAGTAAATTTAAGATATAAAAGTAGTTTTCTTCAATAATTAAAACAAATACTACTAATGAATAGCCATTGGCTTAATTCATTTTAGAAAGAGGGTAGACAAGTACCTGGAAAATATCTGTAATGATGAACAGCTATTGTTATATCAAAATGAAATCTGGATTTCAGAGATAATATACAAATATTTAAAGAGACTGAAGACAAAAAACAAGGTCATGAAGGGCAGTCCTCTTATCAAAAAGCACAACAAAGAATGTTCTTTTTGCACCAACTCAAATTGCCAAAGGAGCTGCTGATACAGTTCTACAGAGGAATTATTGAGTCTGTCATATGCATCACTGTAACTGTCTGGTTTGGTTCTGTAACCCAAGACACAAACTTCAGAGAGTAATTAGGACTGCAAAAAAAACCAATTACTACCAATCTGCCTTCAATCGAGGATCTCTATGCTGCACAAATCAAAAAGAGGGATGTGAAAATATTTACAGATCCCTCACATCCCGGACATCAACTGTTTTAACTCCTACCCTCAAAATGATGCTGTAGAGCACTGCACACCCGAACAACTAGAACCAAGGAGAGTTTTTTCCTGAACGCAATCACTCTGCTAAACAATTCCCTCAGTACTATCCAATTATTTATAAAGTCTGCATTATTATTATTATTATTAATCTTCTCATCACTCCTTATTACCTCATACTTTGAATGTATGACTGTAACTTTGTTGCTTGAATCCTTACAATTTATGTTGACCATTTCCTAGTATGATTTAATTGCTTATTGTATCCTATGCCTATTATTAAGTGTTGTACCTGATGATTCTGACTCTTGATGAATGTATCTTTTCTTTTATGTACACTGAAAGCATTTGCACCAAGATAAATTCCTTGTGTGTCCAATCACACTTGGCCAATAAAGAATTCTCTTCTATTCTATAAAGAATTCTATTCTATTTGTTACAATTTGGAATCATTGGAGTCAAGCTATTCTCCAAAGAACTTGAGAGTAGGGTAGAAGCAATGGGTGGAAACAAATCAAGGAGAGAAGCAACTTAGAACTAAGGAGAAATTTCCTGACAGGATAATTAATCACTGGAACAATTTGCCTCCAGAGGCTGTGAATGCTCCAACACTGGAAGTTTTTAAGAAGAGATTTGATAACCATTTGTCAGAAATGGTATAGGGTTTCCGTCTAAGCAAGGGGTTGGACTAGAAGATTTCCAAGGTCCCTTCCAACTCTGTTGTTCTGTTCTATTCTATTCTATTCTATTCTATTCTATTGCAACTTTTGTTGTAGCAAAATGTAACAGTAATATATTTTAAATTTAACACTTGTATATGAACATAATAAAATTTAGACAGTTATTGGATTTTGAGGAAGAACATGCACCACAGAATTAATTTCCTGTTAAGAGGGAATCATGAATCACCTTAAGCTGAAAAGCCAGATTTTCCTTTTCCTGTGCCTCAAAACTCTAAAAATTTATCCCAGTTAATATTGAGCCAAAAACTCTTTTTCAATTTCATAGAAATTGTGCATCTATTCAAAAACAGATTTTTATTTCTCTCTCTCATTCTCAGCTTGCTTTCACATTATATTTGGTGGTTTATTTGAATTTATGTTATTGTTATCAGTAAAAGAAGACCCAATTTTGTTTGTTTTTATTGCATATTTACCACCTCTGTAGCACTGTCTTTGCTGAAGTAGATAAGTGTGTGGCCATACAATACAAGATAGGAAACTTCCATACATTCTCCCCATACATTATAGTTAAAGAAAATCTAGGAACTTTAAACCTTATTTATGACACTGTTGCTAAAATTTTATTCTCCTCTAAATAACAACTGAATGGTATTATTTTTTCAAGAGAAATGATAAAAGAGAAGAATTATTAAAAAGGAAGAAGCAAATCTTGGCACAGCACTGATTTCCTTGTAACAGGATGTAAATCAACAGTTGTCACAAGTACAATAAGGAAAAATGCTTTTCGGTTGGTTTATAATCTCACAACTTTAAACATTAATCATACCAATAAGTGCTCATCGACAAAAATATGGGTAATTCGGGATACTTCCCCATGCAAAGTTATTGTGAACAGATATTTCCCATATATATTTCTATTGAAGTTGTTTATCTTCAATTTATTTTCAGGATTCCTGTTAACAGTTCTACCAAAATATAATATAAAATCCTAAATCAAATCATTACAGTGAAAACCAGCTGTCTTCCTAATTTGAGACACTGTAAATGTGTCAGAATTTAATTTCCATCTTAGCCAAAGGATAGTGCTGGGAAACAGAATATGTACATGTTAGCTTATTTTCCACTGCAGCCCTAACCTTAAATTATAGTTGATATGATGCAGGTTGAATCATTTTTTTTCTTCAAACATTACATAAATAAACATTGAGTAAACAATTTTTCTCTGGCTCTTAGATTCTTCACCAAAATCATTAGATTCTTCACTAAAACTATTCAGAATCAATGCCTCAAGACTGATGTGTAGACTTGATGTGTAAAATATTTAAATTAACCTATTATATCTGAAGATGGCGGCACATAACTAGGAAAGTGAGGCTCTCACTCCGCTGGTCAATTGATCACGAGTGGGGCTCTTACTGTTTCCCTTACTGATTGAAGTAAATTGATTATAAATAGATTTACTAATCATCCCCAATCAAAAAACTGTTAAGTCACCGCTTGCATCAGTTATTGGTAGTAATCACCTGATCCTGTGACAGAGGGCTAGTTTCCAGAGTGCTTATCACCCTTAATTTCCACCCTTAAAGACCGGTTACACCGGAGATCCCAGGGCACCGGAGCTCCTAATTCCTTGATAGCACTGTAACCCAGAGCCTGTTGGAGCCTTGATCAACGGTAGAACTCCAGCCACTGAACTTCCAATGGCTGAGTGCCTTACCTGCCTAAAAATCGCTGGCCGAAGATCAGAAAATCCATGTGAAGACTGACCTGGATCTCTAAGATCGCTGACTGAAGATCAGAATATATGAGATTTAAGAAGAAGAAGGGCCTTCTGCTAAAAGACTAAAAAAGATTCATGCTTCCACCCTAACACATGCTCTCTTCCTATACCCCCAGGAGTCATTCAAACCAAATCTCCTTCTCTTTCTGCCTTCACCCCAGTATTCTTTCTTCTCTAATTTTCTCAGTACAACACTGTTTAATTGATTATTTGATTTTAACTAATTGATTAATTATTTTTACAATATATCATTCAGAACCAGCTCCTTACTGAACCTATAGTCTTTAGCAATGGTCATCTCTATCTTCAAAAAGGGTGACTCCTGCCTGGTTGAAAACTACAAACCAATCTCATTGTGTTGTGTCATATGCAAAGTCATGGAATCAATCATTAACCAATGCATTACCTTCCACCTAGAGTCAAACAGCCTACTCTCCAATAAACAATTTGGTTTCATAATAAAATTGTCCTTCAATTTGCAACTTCTATACTGCAAAAATACATGGACTACACTACTTGACTACACTACTTAAAGCAATAGATGTAATTTACACATATTTCTGCAAAGCCTTTGACTCAGTGGTACATGACAAACTACTATTAAAATTAAACTCTTACGGCATTTCCATATCCCTTCATAAGTGGATTACTGCCTTCGTGTCAGGCAACAAATAATTAAAATAGGAAACGCCTAACAAACTCTACACCAGTTAACAGCGGTGTTCCCCAAGGGAGCATTCTAGGACCCACACTCTTTACACTCTATATAAATGACCTTTGTGATCACCTTATAAGCAGCTTTGTCCTCTTCACTGATGATGTAAAACTATTCAACACCACTGACAATGCTACCCTCTTTCAAAGCAACCCTGATGATATGTCTGAATAGTCAAACTCCAAATCTCAACCAACAAATGCTCTGTCCTACACATTAGTAAAATAAATAAATACAAGCTAGGCAGATATGACCTCGTTGATGACCCTCACTCTCAAGGACTTTGGAGTACTCATATCAAATGACCTAAATGCCAGAACTCACTGCAACAACATTGCCAAAAAAGCTTTAAGAGTTATAAATCTAATCTTGCAAAGCTTCTCCTTTGGTAATATGGATTTGCAAACTAGGGCATACAAAACCTTTGCTAGACCATTTAATACTTGAATACTATCCCACTGTCTGGAATCCACACTGTATATCAGTAATTAATGCAATTGAGCGAGTCCAGAAGTATTTTACAAGAAGAGTATTACACTCCTCTGTTCGTAATAGAATGCCCTACACCACCAGACTTGAGATTCTAGGCTTAGACATCCTTGAACTACGCTGGCTAAGACTGGACTCAAGCATAGTACATACAATTATCTATTACAATGTCTTACCAGTTAATGAATAGTTCAGCTTTAGCCACAACATCACAAGAGCACACAATAGATATAAACTTAATGTAAACCACTCCAAACTTGATTGCAGGAAGTATGATTTCAGCAACAAAGTGGTCAATGTCTGGAACTCACTACTGGCTCTGTTGTCACATGCTCAAACTCCCACTCCTTTACCCTTAAACTAACCTCTATTGACCTTACACCATTCCTAAGAAGTCTGTAAGGGAGATGCATAAGCACACAATCGTGCCTACTGTCCCTGTCCTATTGTCCCCAATTATTAGTACCTATTTCATGTATTTATGTTTATTCTTATTTCTATTATATTGTAAATATTTGACAAATAAAATAAATAAATAAATCTGAAGGACCCACAATGTTGAAAATACTATATGCATATAGTCCTCTACTTACAGACAGTTTACATTCCAAAAGGCTGTTGTATATCCATTTTTGAGATTTATTTATATAATTAGAAGTAATAATCTGATTATATTTTAGTTTTCTGCCCAGCTGGAAGTAACTCCTTTGAAATGTTATTTGATGTTCTTAAAATGGTAAACTATCAGCAGTTTTAGGTTCAAGCCATCAAAAGCATTGCAACTTTGTAGGACAGTTTTAAAACTAGGCATTCTGCCAGCATTTTCTTCCAATAAAGTCCCACTTAAGTGAATATTTGCTGAGGAAAATAGCCATTTTTCTCAGTGATCTCCTTGACAGTTTCCAGGAACTCCTTGACTATATCCTCTTCTGCACTTGCTGCCTCACTATTTATTTTTTCATTCTTAAGCTTCACACAAGCCTTAAAATATAGGAACCACGTTTATTGGTATCTTCAGCAGGACCAGCCTTCTGTTGTAAACCATAGAAAAAATGTTTAACCTTCTCCTGGCTAAAAGAACATGATGCTGATCTTTAATCCATATGCTGAGCATTTTTTTCAATCCTTTTTCCTGTCCTCTTGCTTATTATCATTGCTTACAAAAGTACAGAACTTCTCACATATTCTATAATCTTCTCTTTATTCATAATGATCACTCCGATTGTGGAATGATTCATACCATAATAATATGCTGTGTTTGCCATTTTCTCCCCTTGCTCAACTATGTGGCATTCTGTAAGCTAACCCTTTTGACTTTGTCTCAATTTCGGGACCTGGAGTTTGTATGGGCAAAAGTTGATTAACTCAAAAATTTACAAGTAGAGGATTGTCTGATTTTCTAGTGTGTCGATTTGAACAGTTACATTATGAACTTTCTCTTGCTTGGGGTCACCAACATTCTTGGTATAAGAATGTACTCATTTTCTTTTGTTCTCTTTAAGATAAGAGGAAAAAGTGAAGAATTTGATTAATTGTCTTTCTATCAATACAGACAGCTGTCAGGTAACAGTACTATGGAGAAGAGCAGTCCCATTTCAAGTATAATGTGCAATTCCAAATTAAGGGGGCTTAAGAGTTTGAAAGCAAGATTTAAATAAAGATCTTGCATCATACTTTTTCTACCCAGAGAAACAAGAATAACAGTTCTTTCAAAACTATTTCCTTCCCAGAGTCTGACTTATTATAGATTGCTGATTACAAACTCAAGCTATAATGTATACCGATTTATTTACAATTTATTTACAATTTAAAATAAATAATTGGAAATAAGAGTTTATGACTTAAGTGGAATTCTATAGATCAGCAGAAATTATATGAGGTAAAAACATCTATATTGTATCTGGGACTTAATCTTTGGTGGTGGGAAGAGGTAGAGATGGTACCTTATGATTTTTATTTCAGGAATAAATTTTATATTAATCATGGCTAGAAAAAATGATGCATGTGGGAAACCAAAACTCAAGAGGTCAAAACACAAAGATGATTTCAATTTGAAGTGTATTTATTAAAACATAATTCAAAACAGGATTTGGGTGAGAATCTTCATCTGGAACTGGTAGAAAGAAGATTGTTTAAAATTGTTCTAAAGATATGAATCAGTCTAAAAAAGGAATAAGTAGGGATTTAATGATAGTATTGAAGGAAGGTGAAAATGCTTAATTGCATTTCAATTACACTTGTTTTTGAAACAATTGAGACGTATTCAACTAATATTTGATTTATAGGAATAAAATTTATTAGAATCCCTTTTTTGTTCTGTTCCAAACTTTTCAAGGGATTTTCTATAATAATATTTCTTGATTATAAATATATTAATTAAATTCCAATTTATTAATATGTTAGACAGACATATACAAGAAAGAAATGAAAAATCAAAATCTTTCCCATTAACCTTCTTTACTTGACTTGCAGCTCATGCACGCAATGAATTATCTATTGGATGCAATGGAAATTGCTGAGAAACACATTAAAACTCAATTTAGTTTTTTTTTAAAAAAAATACACAGAAGTACTTTAATTCAGTTCTCTGTCATCAGAAATGACCTTTTAAAATTCAGGTCTTAGCACTGTGTTACAATATTAGGAGTCATAAGGAATATTGTATCTTTTTCCATTTCACACACATATGTGAGATATGTTTCAGGAACATTATGAGCATTGACAAAGGAATTGTGTTTCCATTTTTAAAAAAATGCTTCCATTTTTTACAAAAGTATAATACGCAAAGGATGATTTTATATTGATAATAGGAAAATATGTTCAGACACCATCAGCTGCATTTAATTATGGTTTTACTTGTTTAAATTAGCAGGGATATAGGAAGCTGCTGCATATAATCTAGAGAAGCCAGAGATAAAAACTGAGACCCTATAAAACTCAGATCTCACAAAAGTTGAAGAAAGCTATGGCTTGTCTTTTTTTTTTT
>BHFT01044084.1:0-22772 GCA_004320025.1 Laticauda laticaudata
TACTTATGGAAGAAAGCTGGATGTTTTTATGTTTTGTTTGTTTTTGTTTGTCCTTAAAAATCAATAAAACTTAACCCAAAAAGAAAGACCAAAAAGGCATTTTGCTAAGGATAATGATTGTGGTAGTCTAATATATATCATTGGCTTGTGCTGGGGGAGGTGCCCTTAAATCATTAGCAAATGTATTGAATGCCTGTGTTCTTTAGCATTCTCCTGCTGGCAAGCTTATGAGCTTCTGCCGAACTAACCCTTAAAGAAATATTTTAGATTTCTTTTTCTTACTGCCCCTCCTACTTCAATTGTTTTCAAAGTAGTAATATCAGTGGGGGATCCTCATTATTATTCATTGTAATGCATTCACATTTTTCGTCTCATCCAATCCATATATTATAAAACATACCACAATGGTTTAGAGTGGAAAAAGCTAGAAAAAGTGTTAATATTTTGTTTGCAATGGTTCAAATAAAGCATTTGAAAGTGCTCTTAAGCATGATGATAAAATAGGAATATTTTTTATTTTTAGTTAATACACCTCATAGATTCTACCTTGTGCTCTGTTAAAATAATACTTCACGTTCACTTACAGAAGCATCTGGCTAAACAATAGATTCAACATTTGATTCAAACAAATTGTTTGCATCAGTAGATAATATAATGAATTACCAAAAAAATAGAGAGGAGTAATTTATTAGCCTAATGTAAATTAGTTTTCAGCCCAAACTTCATTTGGAGAATGGGGAAAACTTTGTTTTTGAACTAGAAATACATTCTTAACAATCTATTTAAGATTTTGGGCTATGAAACAATTATTTGCTAAAGCCATTCTTTTTCTCTTTAAAAATCCTTTTAAATATGGAATGTCAGTCCTGTACTAAAGAGAAAGACAGAGAAACAGCTCAGATGCAGCTGCAGATACAAAAGAAAAGATTATACAAAAGGGAACAGGTTGGATATGTGGAATATAAGGTGTATGGATCCTTTATTTGTCCTTAGAATTGTGATTGAAATGAAAAGGTTAAAAAAAAAATTCCTTGCAAAGATTTGGGAGAGCACTTCTAAAATATACTTTAGAATATTTACTTTCTTTTATTAATTTTAAAAAGGACCTTTTCAGATTGAGGCGGAATAAAGAATTTAAAAAGAATAATTCATTCCACTTCCCATCCTTTCAAAATACTTATGATATTTGGATTTGTTTTTGTTTTTCAAATAAAAAAATAAATGTAGTGGAGGAATTTGTAGGACCATATGTCTGCATGATTGTAAGTTGTACGCGCATACATCGCATATATAATTAACAAAATGAGTCCTGGAAATATGTATTTTTTATAACTGGTTTCTGATAGAATGTTAACTGAAAATTTAAGTCGGACTGCAAGATAAAGTCTGGAATTAGAGTACTATTATGGAATCCACTATTGAATTGAATTGAGAACTGAATTATGTCGAAGACCTCTTCAAAACAGAGAAAAGAAACATTTAGATATGCACCAAAAAATTTCCTTATTGAGAACATAGAGAATTTCTGAAATTTTCAGTAATGGTTGGATAAAGATCATTGCTGGCCTTTCAGTGAAAAAATGGCTTTAAGTAAGTGAGCATTTTTACAACCATCTGTAATTATTGTGCTATTTCTATGTAGTTTTTAGAGAAATTCTGCAGCATTCTGATAAACGTAGTGTACACCACAGCCCAACACTGATAATGTTACATGAGGCTTATATTTTAAAAGTCAGAGATCAGTGGGAATAGAAAATAAACCTATTCACATTCCTCTTTTAGCATAATTCAATATTACAAAACTTCCTTTTCATCTTTTTTTCCTTTGATATTAACTTTTATAGCATGTGTTTCAGTTTCCTTCTTGAGATATTATTAGCATTCCTATACAAATCACCAAAATATTCTTTCTAGTACTCTGTTACTTCAATTTCTTACATTATGTTAGCGCTTTTATTTTTAGTTCTATTTCCTCTCCTGGATGTTCTTTGTTTAGACCTTTTCACCCACTTCAAAATTATTTCATTTTATTCAAAATTGCTCCATCTATTCATGCCACCTGACTGAACAGTATTTTCCTTGATCTTATTCAAAATGTCACACGCAATTCCCCCCCAAAGCGTTGTCTGGTATGTAAAATATAAAACATGATCAACCTATGAATTCTTACTTTCCTATATGTCAGTGCTTCTTAAAGTATGAGCCCCAGGGGGGCTCACAGGGATCCACAAAATCAAAATTATTTGCCAAGCTGTATTGAAAAATAACACAATATTAAAATCCCATTAAATGATGGTGAGATGAGGTAGCATCAGATCTGTCCATTTTGATTTCTGATATGGTAACCATCAATAAAAATAGCTTGTATAGACAAAAGTTCTTTTGGGGTCATCCATAATTTTTAAAAGTGAGAGTAGATCCTGGGAGAAAATGTTTAAGAAATACTGCTTTATATTGATAAGGTGTCAAAAAGTCCCAAGGTATGGTCAAAAAATCAACAGTCAAAGCAATGTTATCCAAGGTCTTCCTGTGGATTGCAGGTGTGATGCCCCTAAAAAAAACAGGTAGAATTTCAGT
Source organism: Laticauda laticaudata (assembly GCA_004320025.1). Classification (NCBI taxonomy): domain Eukaryota; kingdom Metazoa; phylum Chordata; class Lepidosauria; order Squamata; family Elapidae; genus Laticauda; species Laticauda laticaudata. The sequence continues at coordinate 2,578 of BHFT01044084.1, forward strand.
TGTACTATTATGTCTGCCATCTTGGCTTTTTAATCATACACTGTGATAATCCTGTGCCTTAATAGCAATTCAGATGTATAAACCGTCCAGAATCTTTTGTAGTGGAGTGGCTATAACAAATAATAACAATACAAGGAAAAATAGTGAAAAGAGAAGGAATTAAGGTCCCTATGGATATAACATCAAGAGTCTGGATGAATATTTTGAGTGTTTTTCAAGCTGACAACATCCAGCACACTGAAATCAAAAAGAAGGTTAGAAGTGAATGCATCATGAGAGTAAAGATCTTAAAGTCTATACTCAAAAAAGGAAATACCTTCAAGCCAGTAATACCTAGGCAATTCCAGTCATTAGATGCACAGCTGGAATAGTGGAGTGGACTGAAGCAGAACTAAAAGCCTGGATAGGAAGATCAGAATAATAATGACAATGAATCTTGCCCTTCATCCATGCATTGATGTTGACAGAGTCTACTTACCAAGCAACATAGGTGGGCATGAAATATTGAAAATACACCACACAGTTGAAGAATAAAAAAAAATTCACTGGAAGAATATTTAAAGCCCACCAGCTGGATGCGTCACATGCAGGCCACGCCCACCCCAGCTCTGCAAATGGGAAAAATGTCACAAAGAATCACGTGATGGCAACATGACGCGGTGAGTTTGACACCCATGATCTAAAACACAGTGAATAAGATGCACTGAAGCTAGTACAGCATGAAGACTGACTATATATCAAAGAGCCCAACTGGTCTTTGAGAAGGATTAAATGAAGAACAGAAAAGAGGCACGGCAAGGCAAAGTAGTATATGGCCACTGCATTAAAAAAAAAGCAAAAACAAAACTAGCAGCCAAGCAGATAACAAGATCCGGCAATAGCTTAGAGCAGCAAATTTAAAGAATGAGATAGATGGGCTAATTCTGAACCTACCAGAGCAACTCTTTAGAGCAAATGCATAGAAGGCTAGATTTGAGAAGACAGCAGCTGACAGCAAAGGCTGCCTCTGCAAAGAAGTGGAAGAAACAGTGGCTCACCTAGATATCGCTGTAGGAAGATCATGCAGATTAACCAATAGCAGTCTGACAAAGTAGCAGCAGTGATGTGTTGGGATATTTGCAAGTATATTCGTAACTGACGAAGTTTTATTTAATGGCTGCAGCACATGAGAATGCAAATGGATTTCAGGAAAAGTTAATCTTCAGCTCATGCATGGTTGGCCTGCTGGGTCTTTCAGCAACTATAAGATAAGGTGAATTGGGTGAAGAAAGTTCTCTTGCTTTCAAAACAGGCAGTGCACCTCTAGAAAACCATGAGTCCCAACCTGTTGGATTACAACTTCCTTAATCTCCAGCCAGCTAGCAACACATTTGGTGGACAGTTATAAGGGAGGGGTAAAATAAAATGTTTATTTTGCATTTGTTATTTTTAAAAAAACAAGACAAGCCAAAATATTAGAAAACCTGTACAATAAATATAAAACGGAAATCAGTGAGTGTTAGGAACCCACTGCAGCCCTCAACAATATCATCTGAGAAGATTGGAGAGAATAAGAACATTTTCTTAAGCATTCTCCATGGTCACAATCCTGTGTGTTGGAAGCGGCAGGCTGGGACTTCAATATCAGATGGCTTCAAAGCCAACCTCTGTGTGTTTTTGTGTGGGTCATTGAATGTATGTGTGTGTGTGTGTTAAGATGTCTGCAAAAGCTTCACAGTATCTGAGGGGGGGGGAAGAGAGACAAAACAAGAAGGTGCTTAAATTAAAGCTGCCTCGAGGCCATAGCAAGTTCTGGGTTGGTGGGTTTTACAAGAAGACTTACTATGCTATTCAATTAAAAAAAAGAGAGAGAGAGCAGTTACCATAGCAACCCTCCCATCTAATGGCTCTTGTGCTAACTCAGAGATACAAAGCACCTTCTTACAGAGATGCAGTGACCAATGCAGAATGTTGTGGGAAGTTTTATGCTCCCAGCAATGCTTTAAAGGGGAAGGTGCATCTTCCAATAACAAGGCACATTTATGTCTCGGGGCTGTAATCTGCTTTTAGAACTACTTGTTTTCCTTCCCGTTATCTATGTATTTGTTTGCAATTTTCTCTTTCTCTCTGCCTTTAGATATACAGTGAGATATACAGCTTCAGTAAAAAGACAACAAAAGAAAAGGAAAGAAAAAATTCCCATTTCAGAGATTTATAGTACATTTTCTCTGAAGTGAAGTATTGAGCCTGTCAAAGTCAATGTAGCTTATTCCCAGCACATTTAGTTTTGAAGTTTCAGGTTGCCACCTGAAGCATTATTATCTGGATGTAAAGTACTCAAAACATAATGGGGTTTTCTTTTATGTAAACATTTACAGGAATGTGCTCTTAGTTCATAGGTAAATGTCCTCCCTCCCTCCCTCCCTCCCTCCCTCCCTCCCTTCCTTCCTTCCTTCCTTCCTTCCTTCCTTCCCTCCTTCCTTCCTTCCTGTAACTGCTATTTCATTAAACCAGCAAAATAGAAGTCACAGTTGGTACACTAATAATGGTATTCAGAAAATGCATTGAGTTTATCAGTAAAGCACACTTGTTTTTCTGAAAAGGGTTTTATCAGAAACTGGCAAAAGTGGGAGAATATGATTTTCAGAAAATATTCAAAACATAGCTCTTTTTATTTCTTCCAACAGAAACATTTCTTTAATGTGGGGGAAGGTAACCTTTCATATTCCTGAAGCTATTTGGGGAGAAGAGAGACAGCCAAGAAATATTGTGCGTGATGCAGTGATAAAATAATACCACTGAAATAGTGGGGCTGCAGTTCTGAGGAGGTTTGAGGGGAGACAATTTTTCCTCTAATGTGTTAAGCCTAAAAGAAGTCTCATTCTCTCTTATAAAAAGGCAAAATAGGTAGAAAATAATGCCCTGATTTTTCTGTAACTTATTCCTGAAAGTCCATGGTTCGATTCTTGTTTGAGTTTGCAGCATAAATTCAAGTCCCGAAAGCACACAGATGACTGATTCAGCAACTTCTTTATAAACATAATAATATGAGTCAAGTTTACAATACTGTTTTGTTCGAAAACACACGAGGTAGACCGGGTTCCAACAACAAAAGGTTTATTTCAAACAGTAGTCGGAATAGGAACACTTTGCTGCAAGCCGACGGCTAGCCTTTTGTAACAAGGGTGCGCCTGCCTGCTTTCACCCTCATGGCATTTCCTTTATTTTGCCAACCTTTCGAGCAGTCTTTGGATTGGTTCTAGTGAACCAATCCACTTCTCACTTATCTTGGACCAATTCAGAACAGTAGTTAAGGGATTTCAACCATTACATAATAGAAACCCCTCCCCTCTTAGTCAGTCCTACGTAGTTACATAGCACCAGGTAGGTGGGGCTTCTCCGAACTCGATTAGACTTTGCGCGTTCATTCCTAGCGAAGACATGTTCGACCGGTTTTCGGATGGGGCTGCTGTTCTTCGATCTTCGCTCTGGTAACCGTCTGGAAGGGTGAGTCATGCCATTTACCGGCCGCCTTGATTGCTTAGGCCGGCGGTTTTTGGCCGCTCCCCCGTTTCCATTGGGCAGGTTGAGCTGGCTGGCTGGCCCCTTCCGATGGGCTCTTCCCGCAAGTATCTTCATAACAGTGGAGGTCTTTTATTTGCTCTTTTTGTTGGCTTATAAATCAGGTATTGTTTAGTTTTAAAACGGTTCTTTATTAATTTCTCGCCGTTAGCCCGCCCCCACCGCTGTTCTGAGTTTTTATCGGTATTGGTCGGTGACATGTTAGTTGTGTGTCGTGGGGGCCTCTCAATTATTCGGGGGATCGAAGCTGGTCTATAGTGCCCAGCTTACACTCCCTGCCATCGTCTACCGTTAACACACGGTAGGATTTGGGGCCTGTAATTTGGGTAATTGTCCTGGTACCCACCAAACGGTTTCACTCTGTGAAGTTCTTTGCGTATACCAAGTCGCCTATTTTCGATTGCCTAAACTTTGTGGAAGGAATCAGGGGGTTTTCTGGGGTTAAAAATTTGGGGTGTAGTTGCTCTATTGATATCGTATTTAGTACCATAATATTCCGCCGGGGACTTGTGTAGTACTGTACTGTGCGTTAATGTTGTGGAGTGGTGAGTAAACGGTTTACTTTTTGTTGGACATCCCCTATGTCCATGTCTTTCTGCCCTTCTTTTGTGAATCGGACCATTCTACATCGGCTCTGCCGTTATGCAGCCGGATGGGCCGGCGGCGGTTAGGGCATTGTCTGATACCATAGGGAGGCTGAGGTTATTGCTCTGAATTGCAAGCTTGTTAGTTGTGGTCATTGTCCGAGACAAGAACGTCTGGTAGACCGTGGGTGGCGAAAGGTGTCGTCTAATTTTTTTATTAGTGTTTCTGTTGTCGTTGATGGCATCATTTTTTACTCAAGCCCAATTTGAGTAGGCATCAACGACAACCAGAAAGGTATGCCCCTGGTTGGACCCGCGCAAGGTCTATAATGAATTCTAGACAGTTGGTCCCCTAGCGGTCTCCAGTCCCTGATGGATGCTTTTGGGGCAGAGAAGGTCTGATTCCCTGGCATTATGGCAAGAGCTACCCAATACTCTATGTCCTTATCAATACCTGCCACCACACATAGCTCCTGGCCAGCTTTTCCATTTTTAACCATCCCAGGTGACCCTCTGCAACAACCCTAGTACTCTCGGCTGCAACTTGCGCTGGGATGACCACCCGATGTCTCCCCACCAGCAAAACACCCCTTTTGAATAAGAAAGTTCAAGTCTGTCTGGACCGAAAGCGGTTTTAAAAGTTTCAGTTTTTTGTTGTCTCCGGCCAAGGCTTTTAACCTACGCCAGCCAAGAATACGGGCAGTCATGAGTCCTTAGCGGTGGGGCTCTTCGACATCGATAGGCAGAGATGGGTAGTTCGGGACAAGTCTTCCTATTTGCAGCGATGTCATTGCTGGTGCCGCGGTCTTCATCAGTGGTTGGATAGGGTGCTTCTGCTCAAAGCGTCCGATGGGAAATTTGTTCCCTGGTTGATGTGTCCAGAGTATATGGAATAGGCCTGCAAGAACTCTGACCATCTAGACATTCTTGGTGACAGTATGTAGGCGTCGGCTTGTTCCGCCAAAATTCCCATCAGTGGTTTGTGGTCCGTTACAATTTGAAAGAGCCCGCCCGTAGAGATTATTCGTTGCGAAAGCGTTTTACTCCAGTCGAACTATTGCTAGGGCCTCCCTGCCCAGTTGGATGTTAATTTCGTTTTCAGGCCTCTTTGGATATGAGTCCTAGAATATTATTAGCGCACGGGTGCGTTCTCTGCCATCAGGAAGTTGGTTCGGTTAGGACGGCACTACCCAAATGTGGAAGCCGTCGCAGGTCACTCTTAAAGGCAGTGTGTTGCTAAATTGGATGAGAAACGTTTGTTGATATTTCAGCAACTTTTTTAATATGTTTGGGAAAGCAATTTCCTTTCTTGCTAACCACAACCATGTCCAGTTTGTTTTTTTATCTAAAAGACGGGTTGTAACGGTTCAGCTATAGTGGCCTTGTTTGCAAGAAATACATGATATCAAAAATTAATAAGTCCGCAAAAAGCTTGTATTCTGTTTTGCTTTTCTCGGGATTCTAGGTGCTTTCTTGTATTGCCTTTGATTTTCTTATTCGTTGGGTGGCAATGCCCTACACCTGTCTATGAAGTAGCCCAAGAATTCAACGCTTTTTTCATTAGTCAGCATTTTTTCCTCTTTTTACTTTAAGTCTCCAGATTCCCGTAAATTTGGTTAGTACTTTCTTGTGAGTCTTTTTTTTAATTGAGTTCTCATCTCGGCCGAGATTAAGACGTCGTCGAAAATATGGAACGACCCCCTGTAGTGCCAGTTAAGGAGAACGTTCCAATCAAACCTTTGAAAAACGCATCCGCCGTGCGACACGGTACTTACTACCAAATTGGAGCCGGTGGGCATTATGAATGCCGCCCTTTGTTGTGACTATGAGTTTGCACTTCTGCTGTCTCTGGGTCGCACTGGGAGTTGCATGATGACTAGCCCTTGTGCCAGTCCAGTTTAGGCAAAAACTTGCCTTTGCCGCAGAGAGGTGAATGGCACAATTTGTGTGACTTACTGGTTGCACCTTCGGGTATCGCGCGCTTTGTTGTAAAAAGCACATTGGTTCAGGGGTTGCCTTAATGTCACCACAGATTCTAATGACCCGTCAGGTTTTTATGGTGTGTAACAATAGGCGTTTCCCATTTGGTGTGGTCCACAAGGTTCCTAACACCCCCTGGGCTATTAGTTTGTCGAGTTGTTCCTCTATCTTTGCCTTTTTAGTGCAAAGGGAACTTCGTCTGGCTTTTAATTTCTTGGGGCTATTTGGGGATCTAGCGGCTAAGAAGAAATAGGGTTTCCGCCGATACTCTTGCCCAGCTGAATCCGTCAAAAAACGTCTTGGAATTCGGCGTGGATCGAGGTCATTTCCCAACTGCGTTGTAGTTACTCGATCGACCCCTTTGCCGGTCATTCCTGATGCCTGGACAAGGCGAGGTGCCGAAACTCATTCGGATGCCCAGAGGAGGCTCGAGGTCTGTCCGGTCTCAACATGGGTTTGCGGCAGTTCTTTTGACAATTGTTGCTTATAAGTGACCAAAAACTTGTACCATGCACAATTATACAGGCCGGATTCGTTTCCTGATAGTCCTTTTAGAGTCAAAAGGTTGTTTTTTGTAATTGTCTGGATTGATCGTACTGGGACCAGCTTTTTAATGGTATCCCAAGAAAACCATGGAATAGGAAGAACCCCGGAGTCCACACTCATTCTTACAGGGCTTCCCTTTCGATTTTACAGCTCACTCTTAAACCTTTCTTTTGCCGCTTCCATCTTGAGTGCTTTCTATATGTACGGTTTGGTGTGTACTTGGCTCGTTTCTCTGTGTTGCACTATTCCTTCTCCAAGCTCATTAGGCGCTCGGCTCGTGTTGGGAATTTCTGCGTCTCGTGGGGCTATTAGTTATTTTTTGTTTACTGCAGAACTTCTCTCGATGTGCCCACGTTTTTTATCAGTACCTGCAGATAGCAGCGAGAAAATCTGCATTTCGGCTCGGTGAGCATGGTTTCCTCCGCAGGCCAGCGCATTCCTGCGCCAATTCCTTCTTTCATCGCATCTTGTTTTTAACTTTGCCGAGCAGACGGTGACCTCGGTCGTCTTCCCTCGCTTGATCGTGTTCACTCTCTCGATTCTTCGAAATGGGTGGGGTGGTAGGCTGCTTCCTCTCTCTAGTTGGGGTTTCTTGCCATTTTTGTTCATTTCTTCATTGTGACCGCCGATTTCTTTGTGGCTTCGGCGGCCATGGCTTCCGTGATTGCTTCGGTCACAGTGACAATTGGGCTTGTTTTTAACCAGCTACTTTGCGCTGTAATGTCTCGAGGCCCTAATACCACGCGATCCCCATCACTCCGTCGGATGTTAGCGAAGTCACACTCACCCCCATATTGCCTTAAGAGCAGCCACGAAATCGGCGACAGGTCTTCCCCCTCTCGTTGGTCTCTGCGCGTAGAATTATGCATGCCTGCACTTTATCTAAGCTGTTGACACACTACCGGACGTCAGGAGTGAAGCGCATGTGCTATTGAGGTTCTGTAGTTCTGGCGCACGTTATTGTTAACGTCTCGGGGCTTCGCAAGGGCTTTTGCCAATTTTGAACACCGTTGGTCCGCAATGGCTAGGAATACAGCTCGCTTGCGTTGTTCCGAGATGTTCATTCTCAATTGTCATTGCTTATCCCAAGCATACATTTGGAAGCGATCTGTGTGTGCCAAATCTTCACGCTGAGGAATTGATAGGGTGTCGGGCGGTGCGTTGCTTTCCAGACATCTCTGCTGGCCATCTCGCCGTTCTATCACGTGTTGCATTTCACGTTCAGGACGATCCCATTCCTCGTCCCAATCAGTGTTTTGTTCGGTAAACACACGAGGTAGAGAACCATGTTCCAACAAACAAAAAGGTTTATTTAAACAGTAAGCTCGGAATAGGAACACTTTGGCTGCAAAGCCGAGAGGCTTAGCCTTTTATACAGGCCGTGGCCTTGCCTGACTTTCAAAACACTATGGGCATTTCCTTAAATTTTGCCGTCCTTTTCAGCAGCCTCTTTTGGATTGGTTCCTAGTGAGAACCAATCCACTTCTCACTTATCTGGACCAATCAGAACAGTAGTTAAGGATTCAACCATTTACATATAGAACAAATACCATTTGTAGATTCTTTCAACGTAACATAAGCAAAAACACAAGCAGCAGCAGCTCAGAGCAGATATCAGTTTCAGCAAGCAAGCAAGTTAGTTTTAATTTCAGAATTGAGAGCATTGAGCTAAGTCATGCCCAGACTCCCAGCCCCAGCACCGAAAAGCATGATTTATGACCATTTTTCACACTTACAACCATTGCAGCATCCCCATGATCATGTGATCAAAATTTGGATTCTGGGCAACTAGTTTATATTTATGATGGTTGCAGTGTCCCAGGGTCACATGATCACCTTTTGCAATCTTTTGACAAGTAAAGTCAATGGGGAAGCCTGATTCACTTAACAACCTTGTAGTTAACAGATACCAGATAATCAGAGTTGGACAGGATCTTATAGGTCATCTAGTCCAACCCCCGCCTAAGCGGGAGACCCTACACCATTTCTGACAAATGGCAATCCAATTCTTCTTGAAGGTCTCAAGTGATGGCCCTGTAGTGATTCATTTAACATTTAACAACCCGTGACAAGAAAGGTCATCAAATGGGACAAAATTCACTTAACAAAAGTCTCACTTAGCAACAGAAATTTTGAACTCAATTGAAAGTCGAGGACTATTTGTAATCACACTCTATAACACATTATTTCTGTGTGTAGATCTATATCAGGGGTATCAAACTTGGTTTCATTGAGGACCGCATCAGGGTTGTGTTTGACCTCAAGGGATTGGGTGGGCATGGCCACCTCAAAAAAAACCTCATGTTGGGGATGCCTGTGGTGGCCCTGGGTCAGTGAAAACTGAGCTTGGGAGGGCCACTCCATTTTCTCTGGCAGAGGGTTGTAGGAGGCCGTCGCGGCTGAAAACAGAGCTTGGGAACCTGTTTTCGCTAGTGGAAGCCCCACGGGCCAATCCTTTGCTGTTTCCAGGGTGACCCTGTGGGCCAGATCTAAGCACCCTCACCAGGCGCCTTGAATTTGACACCCTGCCTGATCTATATCATTCCGAAAACCAATAATCAAAGCATTGGAGGAATTGCGGATAGTGCTATCAATAAAGTCTCCCCAATTTTAAAGGTACAAGCATTTGAGCCTGAAAAGTCAAAAGAAATGCAAAGTGATTGGAGAACGTATTTAAAATTCAAGTGCTAGCTTTTTTAAAAATGCATTTATGTATTCTGGAAAAAAAATGAATTATTAAGAGATTTGCATTGGCAAAACAAAAGCCAATTTAGAGAGGCAAGTTTACCCTGAAGCATTTTGCTACCTTTTCTTCCCAATCTTTTCCAAACACTGCTAAATACTTTTTCCCCTTCAAAATAGATTTAAAAAATTGTTTTCTTAAAAATGCTTTTCAAACAATGGAACCAAGTTATTATTATTTTTTCCTGTTCAGATCTTTTCATTGTTTATATTTTCATCACTTTTATAATGTGATGACATTCAATTTTTTTCTCACTTCACTTTTTATCTCAGCAATTACTTCTGTCATCCAGTTTTTAAAATACACATTTATTATTTAGAGGTCAAGGAGGGGAAAAAAAGAATTGCTCCTGCTTTTTTCTTTCTAGCTCGATACCCATGCTTCGCTATGAAACTATGGGCTTAGTTTTGGGGGAAGAAAATAAGGGGGAAAAAAATCTGCCTCTGCCTACCAGTATCCATCGGTGTTCATCTGGCTAGCGTGCTGTCAGTGTGTGTGAGAGTTGAGGGCTGTCTGGAAACTGAAGCAGTATTTGCTGTGTGAGCAAGAAGGAGAGAGCAAGGAGCCTGGACGTGGCTTAGCTCAACTGTTCTGTACTAAAGTTGGTTTCTGCTATAAAACTAAAACTGAAACTGAAACTCCTCTCCTCTGCTTGTGTTTTGCATTTGGAACAGCTTTATTTTCAGGGAGGGAGGGGGAGTAGAACTCCTTAGCATCAGAACATGTTAATAACAATATACAAAATGCTAATGCTCTGAGGGTCATTTCGAAAAATCCTTTCTTAGTGAGCACTTAGAAGCCAAGAGGAACATAGGTGCCAAATTTCAAGTTTGTAGGATATTTTACAGAGCTATCAAAATTTCAAGGGTATTTTACAGAGCTATCAAAATAAATATGATGGCAAGGCCTCTATGATTGGCACATATTTTTTTTTACTTATTCAAAGGAGACACTGAAAGTAAAACCCAAACATGTTTTTTTCTCAACTTTTATATCCCATACATGGAATGAACAATGTACTGTCTTTTTCCTGACAGCATATATCAAAAAAGATTTTCTTTTCAGGGATGCCTACAAGATGTCATCATCTTGATTCATGGAATGCTGAAAGTTTTCTGGTATAGGATGATAAGTAGCAATTGGAAAATAATTGTGGATTAACCAAGATACAGGTGAGTTGATGGAAGACAAAAAGCCAGAGCGTTGAAGGTCTGCCTCCTTTCTACAAAAGTTGCATATGTCTTTGGACTTTTTTTTGGCTTTGCTGGAGCTCCTGCTTAGAACTAAGGACAATAAGTTGAAAGTGCTCTCTGCAGCTGATCACACATTTAGGAACTAGAGACAATGGGGACAAAGTACAGGAGGGAAATGTGCGTTGGTATCTTTGTCATGTTTTTAAACAAAATGTGTGATTGTAGTAGAGGTAGTGTTTAGCAGATTCTGACCAGTTCTGGAGAACTAGTAGCGGAAATTTTGAGTAGTTTGGAGAACCAGCAAATATCACCTCTGACTGGTTCATAGGATAATTTATTAATTTTAGACCAGGCGAAGAAGTCTTATGTGGTGTCCCTTTTGTTGGACTCTGTGACCCTTTGGACACAAAAGCCATGATCTGTTTCTTCATTGCACAAGGGTGTTTGGGATTTCTTAGGAGAGTTGAAGAAGGAAACATGTTTCCCTCATCTCTCTCGGGTAGCATTGTATGCAGACTGTAAAAGCAATTGGAGTAAACACAAATGTAAAACAGATAAATGGGAAGGAGCAATTTTGGTAAACAAGAAAGAGATAGTTTGCTCTACAAAGCATGATAATCTTAGCTAAATCTGATTCATGAAATCCAAATTAGTAAATAATGCTAAGTAGTGGTTTGGATTATCCTCGGAAGCCATGCCTTTAGTTATGCTTGTCATCCCTTGATATTGGCCCGGTCTGATTGCTTTTATGCTCTCACATAGTAATCCTCCTGGTGGCATGATATTATTACACCACCTCCCCAGATCATTCTTATTGCAGCTTGCAAATATCGCAGCATGTGGAATAACCTCTGTGCCAAGCATCAAACAGAATTTGCCAGAACTCCTTGAGGTAGCAATTCTAGAGAATTACTTTCATGAGTAACCATGAAAATTGCTAGAGATGAAATCATCTGGATTTGTTATTTGTTCCTCATCTTATATCCAGCAAGTGAAATTTCACACTGATTTCCTGCTTTTTCTGGTCAACAACAGGTAGCAACATAGTAACACACACACACACACACACACACACACACACACACACNCACACACACACACACACACACACGCACAAACACACACACAGAGAGAGAGAGAGAGAGAGAGAGAGATGGAGGGAGAGAGAGGGAGATTCTGTTTTTGCTCATACTGTAGATGCAGCTAAAGGTGCTCTTTTAAAAATACTAGTGAAGAAAAAGTGTAATTTCTTTTTTGAAATAGGTATATGGATTCACGATTAACAATGTCATTATCCAGGCAAAAAGCTATTTATTTTCAGTTTCTATAGAACAGCTTTCCCTGATGTGGTGCCCTGCAGACATGTTTCTCTACAGTTCCACTAGCACGCTGGCTAAGAATACTGGAATAGGAATTTTAAGTTGACATATCTACAAAGTACAAAATCTTGGAAGGCTGGAATAGGAAAATAATATTTTCTCTTGATGATAACTAATTTTGATGGAACACTACTTGTCCTGAGAACAAGAGAAAGTGCTTTTTTTTAATCTACAAAAGACTAAAAGCTTTGGGCCTAAGATGTCCTTACTCCATAATGCATCTACTTTTAATTTACAATAGTCTTTAAGCCCCTGTCACACTGCACCAATGGATGGAAAGAGGATGTAAAACAGAGAAAAACACTTGCCATCCGGGTTAACGAGCGATGCTAGTCCGTTCTGTAACTCACTTGCCTCCGTTTTGCTTCCTCTCTATGCCGTCCAGCATCCGCGTCTATTGACATTTCATCTGCTCAGAAGGTTTTTGAGCTGCTCAAAAACTTTTGACGGAAAATGTATCCAATGCATCCGTTCTGCATCCGCTAGGCCATACAGGGGGACAATCCGTCTCTGCATCCGATTATGATCTCGCTTATATGCCGCTAGGCATGCCCGCTGAGCATGGGACCGGATGCAAAGCTCTAGAATCCCTTCCAGCGGTAAACGCGACACAGGGAGAAGCGGAAACAGACCGCATGTGGTTAGTAAGCACGGACGAGATAAAGGGAATGATAAGCGGATGCAGCTACGCATCCGCGTCTCATCCGTTATGCATCGCTCCTGCATCCGCTCTGCAAGTCCGCTCTGCATGCCTCGTATGATCGCATCTCTACGGCAATCCTCTCGAGCCAGTCCGCTCTGCCAGTCCGCTCTGCATCCGCTCTCATCGCTTGCATCCGGTAGTCTACTGTTCCGTTCCGCATCCACTTTCCTACTCGCTCTGGCATCCTCCGCCCCGTCCAATTCTCTCGTTCTGTGTTATCCAGCTCTGCCTTATGCAAATTTTTGCCCCTTTTGAGACGGAGATAACAACGGATGGAGAACTTTCTTTCTCGTCCGCTGTGTCCTTTTTACAAACGTTTTGCATCCGTTGGGCAGTGTGACAGGGCCTTTAGAGATGTATAGATGTAGCAACCATTTGAGGAACTTTCTGATAAAGGGAGAAAAGTTGGCTTCTTTCCAGCATGCGGCTGTTGTAATTGCACTGAAAAATTCCTTGTATGTCCAATCACACCTGGCCGATAAAGAATTCTATTCTATTCTATTCTATTCTATTCTATTCTATCCTATTCTAATTCTGACCAGTGTCCCCAGAATGACTGCTTGCTCTCAAAACTGAAAGGGACATGTATGTGAAGCATGTTTTTCCCCTCACATGTCTAAATAATATGTGGCTCATTTCTAAGCCAACAATAGTAGTGGGAAAACTATTTGAAATTACTATTGGTGGGCATAAACAGTAAATCAGTCAGATATTTCCAATTAATTGGATTTTAAGAAATGAACATGCAACAATGGCCTGGCAAAATAATTATTTTTGATACAAGTTAAGTGCCTGTGATTTGTCTTTTTAGCATTTTTTCCACCATACTTGTGAGAAGAATACCTCCAAGTTCTGCTTAAGAATGTCCATCTTTACTTTTTTCCCCTTCTTCATCTTTGCCTGTTTTGCTATTCATTTCATTTGCGTTCATATCCTGCTTCAGTTGTTTTTATACAGACATCTGGATGCATATTTATTTTATCTCCTTTTTTAAAAGCTACTATCAATGGCCAAGGATAGCTGTATAGAAAGAGGGAAGAATTTATCATATAGATGTGACCAATTACATTTGAAGCAAGAAAGCTTTGAACATCTTTCAAGACCTTAGTGTTTAACATTACTTCTTTGCTTTGTGTATTTACACTAAGGGACTTGTGGGCATAACCATATCTTGAGAATTTAGAAACTGTCTTTGTGATCATTTAAATGCATGTGGGATGGTCCTTGCAAGATAATTATTAGGATGCACAGCCCACGTTCCACTTAAAAAATAGGGTAAGAAATGTCTCTTTTATTCTCTTCTATTTATGCCTATTGTGATCAGAAATACATTTCCATTTCTCTCTCTCTCTCTCTCCCTCCCTCCCTCCCTCCCTCCCTCCCTCTGTGTGTGTGTGTGTGTGTGTGTGTNAGAGAGAGAGAGAGAGAGAGAGAGAGAGAGAGAGAGAGAGAGAGATTTTGTGTTTTGTTCCTAACAATGTCTGTGATACTTTTCATTTTTCCTGGCTATTAGAAATAGAAAGAATTGCGAAAGGAAAAGTTTATAGCAAATGAATCCTTGAACTTGGGGCCAAATCAGAAACACATGGACAGAATTAAATTCTATAGAATTAAAGATCATCCCAAAGCTTTGTGAGAAAATCAGACAACTAGAGAAACAGAAGACACAAGCGTATACATTTTCACTCAAGCTCTCCACATAAGGAGTCCTGCCAGGAAGGGAGAAATGTGAAATGTAATTTTTTTGAATGGTCACTCTTGTTTCAACCAGGGACTGCTTTTACTAAGGCTCTCAATTTTGCTTCAATTCAGAATGCCTTTGTAAGGATGTAAAGAAACGAAATAAATGTTGTGTTGTTTCACAGCTTTCACAGTATCAACAGCTCTGGAAGATTTTTAGGAATGATTTGAAAGCTAGCTGAAGTCTAAAAACACAGAAGTCGTAGTTTCTGATATCCATCTCTTAGCAAGCCATATAGAGTTCTCAAAAATCCCATGATCTGACTCAAGCACCCCCCGGCATTCTTCTCTTGCTGAGGACCAAAATCAAAGCACTACCTGTCCACTAAAGATGTTGCATACTTGCCACATACAGGAGTCCACAGAGTGACTGAATAGAAAAACAAACCTCTTGGTTTGGCTGTCAGCTTTATCACTGCTTAATATACAGTACAATATGGGGATGAGCTGGGTTTTCACTCTAAAAGACAGAAATTAAAGGATACCTTTTCTTCCCATCTTAACTGACAGCATATAATGACCAAGATGCTCTTTGACAAAAATATGTTCGACTATTACACAAAGAAAGAAAAGGAAAGATAATGTATGACAATTTTCCTACAATGTATATAGTGATGGAGTGATCATATTGGAATTCAATATAATGCAAACACAAACAACACAATACAATAAAACCAGTGTCTTAGACCTTTAAAGAGCTGATTTTAACAAACTTAGATTCCAGGATTTTGGAAGGATTCCGTGAATGAAAATTTTAAAGAGAAAAAAGTTATAACTAGAAGCCAATTGGTTTGTCAAAAACAGATCATGCTAAAGAAATCTTATTTCATTCTTTGACAAAGTGAAATGCTATGGACATAGTATACTTGGATTTCAGTAAGGCATTTGACAAAGTAGACCACAACCTACTTCTTGGTAAGCTTTAAAAAAACATGGAATAGATAGCCTCACTACCAGATGGATCCTGTCCTGTTCCAGCTCCCCCTCACTCATTCCCCCTCTTCCCCCCAATGGATCCCTCTTTCTCTCTTCCTCTCCCTCCATCCCTTTTTCCTTTCAGTCCCCCCTCCTCTCCATTCCCTTCCTATCTTCTGCTTCTTTGTCCCCTTTCCTTCCCTTTCCCCATTCCTCTTCCTGTCCTCTCTGTCTTCTACTCCTTCCACCACCTCTCACCACCTCGATCTCACTCTCATTTTATCTTTCACCCTCATCCCCATCTTAAACATAACCCTAATCACAACCAACATTCTCACCCTCACTTACTTTTGATATTTGGTTAGAAAAAGAGGGAAGGTTCCCCAGAGTCCAGGAGCTTTTCTGAAGACCAACTGACCTCTTAGGAGCCACCTTCACTCTGACATAACTGATAGTTTAACCTGCCAGCTTGGAAAGGATGAAGTCATAAAGGCATCAGAATTCCCAAGGAGATAATAGGCCTCTTTTGGTATCCTATCAGATCTTGCCAGATCAAGATACGTCACAATCAAGGACAAGCTAACTGAGGCTCCATTTGCTTCTGAACAACTGGGTGGTGATTACATGAATTTATTGCCCTCAAACTCAGGCATCCTGAGTTGATGGAAAGCTAATAAAAAAAACTTGATCCTGAATTTGAGAGAGATCTGTATGTGTATGTCAGTAAGCAAATGATTGAACAATTCAAAAATTGAACAGTAGCAAACATGAATTCTAGATAAAATTCCACATATGACAAATGGCTGGATTTGTATCATTCTTTAATCTTGCAAGTATATTCAGTGACTTCAAGAATAGGCCTTCTGTTTAGTACTGAAAAAGAGTTCTTCCACAGCAAAAGAAATGGTCTTGACAAGAAGAAAAGTTTTCCAGAAATTAAAAACAAACCTGCCATGTTAAAAGTGCTAATATTACTTTTTAAAATGCAAATAATATTGTCTAAAATTTGAGGCAACAAATTCATTCATCATTTTGAACACAATACCATAACTATTTCTTGGTAAGTTAGAAAATGTGGGATAGACAGGATTGCCACCAGATGGATTCATAATTGGCTGACAAACCACACTTAATATGTAATTGGCTAACAAACCACACTTAATATGTAGTCCTTAATATAATTACATCAACATGGAGGGAAGTAAGTAATGCAGTACCATAAGGTTCTGTTTTAGGCTCAGCACTCTTCAATATCTTCAGAAACAATTTAGAAAAACAATTTAGGGACTCGAGGGGAAGTCATCAAATTTGCAATGATGCTAAACTGGCAGGAATAACCAACACCCCAGAAGATAGCTTCAAGATGTGATGGATCTTGACAGACTTGAACACTGGCTTCTGTCTAACAAAATGAAATTCAATATAGAGGGAAAATATTAGGCTTTACACAGGCAAGAAAAAAAAACAAATATAAAGGTTTGGTGAAACTTGACTCAATAGCAGTAACTGTGAGAAGGATCTTGGTGTCCTAGTGGACAAACACTTAAATATGAGCCAGCAGTGTGTGGCGGCAGCCAAAACAACCAATGCATTCCTAGGCTGCATTAACAGAAGGATAGAATCAAGATCATATGAAGTTGGAGCCACTTTAGAGTTTAAAGACCACACTTTGAATACCACATCCAGTTTTGGTCACCATATATTTTCTTTTATGTATACTGAAAGCATTTGTACCAAGACAAATTTCTTGTGTGTCCAATCACACTTGACCAACAGAGAATTCTATCATCTGCCTGCCTGCCTAAAAAGATGCTCTGGAAAGAGTGCAGAAAAGAGCATCATAGATGATTAGGCAGCTGGAACTAAAACATGAAGAATGGTTGCAGGAATTTGATGTGTCTAGTCAAAAGAAGGACTGGAGTGACATGATAGCAGAGTTCCAATATTTGAGGGGCTGCCACAAAGTAGAGGAGGTCAACCTATTCTTCAAAGCACCAGAAGGCAAGACAAGAAACGATGGATGGAAACTAATCAATGAAATGGGACCTTTTATAGCTGCTGCAGCGTTGGCTCCAATCACAAGGCATAAAGCATAAGAAAAATGAGAACACCCCATCAGATGAGGATGTAATTCAGAAAATACTAGACTGTGCAGAAATGGATAGATTGATATTAAAAATAAAGGATAAAGAAGACACAGAATATTATTTAACATAAAATAGATTAGAGTGGCTAGAGATAAGAGGTAGAAATTAGGTGAAGAAAGATTATTGTTATGTAAGGATTAAATACAAAGGGGATTGAAAATTAGAAACATGCTGAGGTAATTAATAGAACTATAAATAAGCTAATACAAGTAACTCAGTTTAAATTATTTTGTTACACTATCACTATTGTTACTAGTATATATGTTGATATCACTGTTTAGGGTTTTGTTTTTTTTTTGTAAATGATATGTCCTGACAATATGCTGTATTCAAAATGCTTATGAATAAAAATAAAACATATAATAAAAAAGGCATAAGGATAAAGCAAAATGTCATGCATTTTGCCATGTGATTTTAGAAACTGCATAACTGAAGACTGATGGCTACAATTTGTTACCCATTTTCAAAGAATTATATCTTTATAGGGATTTCTCCATTAAAATTTGGAAGGAGTTGAGTTTCCCAGAATTACTTTAAGTTGTGATTAATCTAGTGCATGACATAGAACACATCTAACATAGTCAATTTTTTTTCTTAATTTCTTTATTACAATAGGAAATCTCAGGAAATGGATAATTTGATTTTACAAATGACACTGAACTTGCAATAAATAAGCAGCCACCTCCTGACAAAGTGATTCACTTTATCTCAAGGACACATGCACTGTCACTCTTTAACCCAGTCAAATGCAAAAGCTTCGCTCTTTTCTGTGTTCATCCTGAAGGTCAAACTACTGTATGTGCCATATGAAAATACTTTGGAAAAAAATGTTATCAAATATATTTATATTTTAATATTCTAGTTCTATTAACTCTTTGGAAGCCTTTTTTCTATCTCTCCTAAGAAGCAAAACACCTCAAAAAAGAAACTTCTAGGGAAGGAAGAACAAAACACATTTACAATAGAATAATCTATACAAGGGGTGTCAAACTCAAGGGCTGTGGACCAGATCTGGCCTGCGGGGTGCTTTGATCTGGCCCTGGAAACAGCAAAGGACTGGCCTGCGGTGCCTCTGCTAGCAAAAATGGAGCTCAGGAGGGCAGCGCGCAGTCTGCAGGATGTCGAATTGACTATCCCACCCCACCTGCGCCCACTCAGCCCCCAAAGGTCAAACACAACCCTGATGTGGCCCTCAATGAAATTAGTTTGACACCCTTGATCTATATACTATTTTAGAAATTTAATATGTGCAGCTGGTTATTAATGCAATGAGCCAATCTGTCAGGCCCAAGCCCAGAGACACAACAAAATCCAACTGAGTTCAATCCTTTATTAGTTTATACCATGAAATCCAATTGAGTTCAATCCTTTATTAGCTTATACCTAGTGGACAGAATCTTGCCAAACTAAAGCTTTAACCTTCTACCTACTCGATATATCCCGAGAGACTCTGGTATGTGCAGCTAGTTATTGATGCAATGAGCCAATCTGTCAGGCCCAAGCCCAGAGACACAACGAAATCCAATCAAGTTCAATCCTTTATTAGCTTATACTTAGTGGACAGAATCTTGCCAAACGAAAGCTACAACTTTCTACCTACTAAGTATATCCTGAGAGACTCTGGTGTGTGACTATCTTGAACCTCTTCTTCCCTCCCCTGTCCAACTCAGGACTGTGCAGTCTCTTAACGTCTCCAACATTACTAGTCTTCCAGTACTTGAGGGGTTGTCACAGAGAAGAAGCAGCTGACCTATTCTCCAAAACACCTGAGGGCAGGACAAGAAGTAATTGGTGGTAGAATAGATCATAAAAGAGAGATCCATCTTAGAACTAAGGAGAAATTTCCTGACAGTGAGAATAATTAATCACTGGAATGGCTTGCCTTCAGAAGTTGTTCAGAGTTCTCTTTGAGAAAGTTTCATGTTGCTAAAAGTCCTCCCCTCTGCTCCTCCAGGTACCATTCCATCACCTCATCTCTGTTCCTGAGCAATTTTACTTTAATAAAAGCACAGTTTAGGAGAATAAACACTGTCATTATATGCTTTCTATCTGAATGCAATTCTAAACCTATCATCCAAATACTAAAGGCAAGGAAAAGTTACTTTTTTTTTCAAAGTATCCTAGAGAAAATGTTTGCATTGATGGAGATACCAAATAAGGAAGGCAACATTAATGTAGCAAAGTATTGAATTTACGAAGCCTACAAAAATAAAATAAAAAATATCCAAACTGTGAACAAGCAAAGGATTATTTCATTTTAATCAAAATTGCATAGTATTTGTTGTGAGGAATTGAAATGTGGAAATAAGAAAAGTATGATTATAAAATGAACGCTTTCCAAATAATCTGAATCTTATTTGAGTAGGGCTATACTGCCTCCATTCTTTGTCCAGACCAACACAGGTAGTCCTTGACCTATAACTGGCTATTTAATGGCCTTTTAAAGTTATGACACAGTTTAAAACATTATTTACAACTCATTTTTGAAGTTATAACTGTTGGCTTGGATTACATGATTGTATTTCAGGCAGTTGGTAACTGGTTCAATATTTATGACCATTTGCAGCATCCCATAGTTATGTCACCATGATTTCTAGCAAAAAAAAGTCCCTTCAGAAGAATAGATACTAAAGGCTAGGTCCCACTGGCCGACGGATGCAAAACGTATGCATAAAGGACACAGCGGACGAGCAAAATTTCGGGG
>BHFT01044085.1:0-13510 GCA_004320025.1 Laticauda laticaudata
AAGACTATACTCCAATAAAGATCATCATGATTCAGTTGTTCATGATCAAACAACTCGACTGCCTCGTCATTACAATATTTATCTATCTGCATCTGTACAGAAGACAAAATCTACCACTGTACAAAATACAGAACAGAGATTACATGATCACAGATTACCTCATAAGCAGTCATAAGAATGACATGTTGACAAGCATCCAGATCATGATCACACAATCACAGGGTGCATGGTATGATGTTTTAGAATGGCTGGAAGTGCTTTACAGAAGTGGTAGGATTCAAAAATGTTATTACTGGTTCTGTAGGCATGTCTTGGTGGCCATGGTGTGGCTTGGTGGGCATGGTGTGGCTTGGTGGGCATGGTAGGGGAAGGATACTGTAAAATCTCTCTTCCCACTTCACTCCTGGGGACAGGTTACTGCAAAATCCCTATTCCCTCCCCACTCCACTAACCTGCTTTCCAGCTTCATTCTCCTGCAGGGCAACAAAGAAGGGACTCAGGAGGCAGAGAATAGATGGGGGTGGGGCCAGTTAGAGATGGTATTTGCCGGTTCTCCAAACTACTCAAAATTTTGGCTATCAGTTCTCCAGAACTGGTCAGAACCTGCTGAATGCCACCTCTTCTTTACAGGTTTTTAAAGCACTTTTTCCTGTCATAAATTCAAATGGTCATTAAACCACCAATAATAAATTGAAGACCATCTGTACTGCTCATAAACCATATATATGTATAAACCATCTCTCTTATTCTTTCAAATTATTAGTGCCATGCTTAACATTAACTTATATGCCCAATTACCCTAATATGGTGTGATAGAAGCCTCAATGCCACAACTTTTATTTATGTTTGGTTTTAAACAAATAAACAAAATCTCCATCAGCCAACAAAGCTGCTAGCCAAAATAAGCACCAATACAGTTGTATCTCTCCATGCAGTTTTACCCACCATGCTAAAATATTTCTGCAGAGATGTCTCACTTTCCCATGTTCTTCCCCTCACAGGTGGTAAATATGCTATAGGTCTCCTCCTATATATCAGATTGCAATGTGTCATGCTTCTGGAGCTTTGGGCTCTTTTTAAAATTACATTTTACACATCAGTAAACTTGTAATGCAGAAACTGCTTTCTTAGAGTTATTTATATCCCTGTGTTGCAAAAGAATTTGTCAGGGAATAATATGAATGTTATTTATCTGATGGCTCTGCTTTATAGACTGCTACATTTCACATCCTTCAGTATTTCTTGGCAGAGAAGTAAATAACAGTGCTATTAACCTCTAGCACCAGTATAAAAATAGACAGTTATTAAGGGGTAAATATTACTTTGATGATTATTGCCCCAGACTGCTTTCACTGTAGAAAATAAGATTTCTTTGTGGGTCAGTAAAACCCCACATTTTTAAAAGTTACGTACAGCAATCTTGGCTATTTGCTTCAAATAGGTTTTTTTGGGGGGGGAGGGGGAGGGGGGGGGTTGGAGGCATTTCATACTTGTTCAACTTAACCCAAGATGTGTTCTTCTAGTACTGACCTGCTCACTGGGATTCCGTGGAATGATCTGATAATGATAGCTTAGATCAGTAGTTCTCAACTCCCCAGACAGCATGATAACTCTGGGAATTGAAATGTATACCTCTGAAGGTTGCTAAAGTGACACAAGATGGAGCTAAGTTCCACACTGCAATACCTGCATGAATTTAATAATATATTCTTATGCAAGTTAAAGTAAAATTATTGTTGGCACAGCTTTAGATTCTTAAAAAACATTTTGTCTAGAAAGGTAGTAGACAGTTCAAAAAAGGGTTCAAGTCATATCTACCAGAGGTGGTATTCAGCAAGTTCTGACCAATTCTGGAGAACCGGTAGTGGAAATTTTGAGTAGTTTGGAGAACCGGCAAATCCCACCTCTGACTGGAGATTTCACAGTGTCTTTCCCCTGCCATGCCCACCAAGCCACGCCCACAGAACTAGTAGTAAAAAGATTTGAGTCCCATCACTGATATCTACCATGGTTACAATATTTGATAGAATGTTGGTAGAATGTTACAATTGATCTTTTAATTGTAAAAACATAAATCTGTATGTTGAATATAAACCTATATCCGTCTCAAAGAAATTCTTCCCTCTGCATTCTGATGCTTTCTAATGCTGGAACTGGTGATTCTGGAAGTCTTAATTAACTATCTTCCTGAGAATTCAATGGAATTTATTTTCAGGTCTCTAGAACAGTACTGATTGGGAAATTCTGCGAGATGAAGTCCATACATCCTTAGGTTGCCAAAGTTGAGAAATACTGCTCTAGAGACTGATTTATTTG
Source organism: Laticauda laticaudata (assembly GCA_004320025.1). Classification (NCBI taxonomy): domain Eukaryota; kingdom Metazoa; phylum Chordata; class Lepidosauria; order Squamata; family Elapidae; genus Laticauda; species Laticauda laticaudata. The sequence goes on from BHFT01044085.1 coordinate 2,317, forward strand.
CTAGCAAATGTATATTTGTGACTTTTGTTTAAGAAATTACCAATAGCCATATGAAGAAATTGTGTGAATAAAACTATATAAATCTATATCACTGAAAATAACCCAACAAAAATATATGTTGAGGTAAAGAATGGAAAGCAGTTAAAAATAGTATTTTGCATGAATAAAAGTCATACTAATAAAACATTTTTGACACTGGAAAGAATCCACATTTCCCCCAAAAAATTATCAGAATGCGAAACAAATATGACTGATATTTCTATTAATATGGAAACTGCAATATTTAGAAACATTACTTTATTCTCCTGATATTTCAATAGGTCTATTTTTCTTTCTTGATCCAACCTATTACATTCCATTTGGAAGAATTACATGAACAATAGCATTCAACAGACTCAAATCCATCCAGTAAATAGAGACTCTCATCTCTTTACAGAGGTGCTCATCACATGTTTTAGAATTCAGGACACATTTTCTAGTGTTCTTTCCACAATACTCAATTCTGTGTCTTGACCATTGACTCTGGGTATACACAAGATCAATGTGGGGTCAAATCCATTACAGCTTCTGAAATGCATTTACAAAGTGCCTTTTTGCTGGTTTCCTTTCTGACATTTGCAACATTTTGAAAATTTTATGTTAGTAGGCCTTAAATGATGAAGGAGCCTGCAAGAAAACCTGCATTTGCTCCTTTTTTTGGCAGCTTTGCAACAAGTCTTTATAGAGGACCTATTTCATTTCAGGTTATGATAGTTTTTTTAACTGCTTATTAATTTGCTGGGATTTTTAAATTTATTCAGGTGATGGTTTTGTATTGCAATTTGTTTTATTGCTTCATTAATATCTTCTTTGTGGGATTACCTTTTATGAACATGCTGCCTTAATTTTCTTTTGATATTTTTCAAATATTTATTTTTAAATGTCAGTGTATCGTTTACTTTCTGTAAAATTTCTGAAAAGTTGATCCAAATTCTTGGCCAGATATTTTCACCATCAATAATAAACTGCAAAAAGAGAACTTGTGTACATAATCTGATCCTTCTAGGCACTGACAAAAATGGCAATTTGTGCTTAAATCTAGATACATCACTAGATTTAAATTTATTCTTTTTCAATATCATTTTCCAGGTGACAGACACTTTTTCTCTCTATAAGCTTTTCATACACACTTTCTGTTATAATTGNTCTGTTATAATTGTGATATTTTCAATATCATTTTCCAGGTGACAGACACTTTTTCTCTCTATAAGCTTTTCATACACACTTTCTGTTATAATTGTTATAGATACATAATATTTCTAAATATTCAAGGCTAGAATTGTATGTTATCATTAGTTCCTTTCTTCTAAAATCTTCTAATATCACTCCATGATCTACTCCTTTTTAAAAAAATATCCAACACTCTGTTGCTATCTCATGCTGCTGAAGCAAAAAACTATAAGGGATAGAAAGGGACAATGTAACCATTATTGTCCTTCCAAATTTCAGTATTTTTTTCAAAATAGCTTTATATATTCCAAACAAAATCCCAAGCCACAGTTTTGACATCTTTTCTAACACATCCATTTTTCAATGTATTGATTACTTGCAAGAAAGACTCTGTATCTACCTAATCTTATCTTTTTCTTTGAATATAAAGGCAGTGTTTTGAAGAAGAACTAATGCCTGAACTGAAAATTCAATAAACTGCGTCTCACACATATACTACAATCAGTTTTAATAGTTATAACATTGCACATGTATTAAACATTGACTTCCTAAGTGGATTCAGATATCAATAGACTTTGTACACTTATAATTAATCAGTTAAGACTATGAATCTTCAAAATAACCTCTCTGGGGATAGTATATGAACTACATATGTTCCTAGTCATGAGTAATAAAACAGATTTATAACAATGTAGATAATAATAGCCTAACCTTATTATATAGGCTTGTATATAAAAATGAGGAAAATTTAGCTTCTTTTTGCTCCTAGAGACACTATTTAATGCATATCTGAAGGGGGCAGGGAGAGGTTTGGGATTCCAAAACTTCTGCTTTCAAATTATTATTTTTCAAATATGTGAAAAACTTTTCATTCTTTTATATTACCAGCTGCAATTTAATAATCCTATATTTGGAGTTCTGCAAAATGTAACACAAGATACCCGGATAACCTGGGATACCAAATACTGGGCTGCATTTGATTTGACCTGTTTGAGGAAATCATGTGGACCAAGAACTATTAGATTCATGGAGTCATAGGGATCAGTTGTCTACTTCTGAAGACCAGCAGCAGGGAAATTAATGGGTGTTCTTCTGCAGTTGATTGGGCACAATAAAAAGATACTATTAGATTAGATGGGCCATGGAACTGATCTAGCAGGTATGGCTTATATTCTTATGTTATTCACAATAAATATGCTGTTGTGATCAACACCTTTTTAAAGATTTTTTTAAAATCCTTCCTTTATTACTTTTATAAATAATTCAAGGTGCTGAATATACTAATTTTCCTTTATTTTCCCCCTTTCCCCACAACCTGTGAGCCCAAGTCACCCATCCAAGTTTCATGCCCCAAGGCAGGACTAGAAGTCATAGTTTCTAGCCTACTGCCTTAGTTACTAAACCAATCCAGCTCAGTGTAGCCAAACTGGCTCTTGACAAACTGGCTTTTGTTTATATTGTGTCATTTTTCTCATTCTTTTAATTGCAAAGTATTGAGTGAGGCTGGTAGGAAGGCAATGGGAGAAGTGTGTAAGTACATTGTGACTCAAGTACCACATTGGTGAACCTTAGCATTACACTGAATAATTTCTTTCTCCTTGAACAATTACATAATGCCAATATAAGTAATTGTTGTGGTGAGGAAGGTATTGTTACAGAAAATTTTCTCTATTACATCTCAGGCATTGTTAATTTTTTTAAAATAACATAAGTTCAAATGTGTTTATTTTCAGAATATAGTATAGTTATGATGATGATTTCTTAGTTTTAGTAGTCATAACAGATACAAATCATTCTGGCAAATGCTGTCATTAACAGCAATTGTGAAGGGTCATTTATGGGAATTTTCCCCTATAGATACAGCTACAATTCACCATGATGTAATGGACATTTGCTCTTAGTAGGATCTCTTCTCTTACAGCATTGTATATCTTGTGTTGTGAATGGGAATGAAATGTGGCAGCAGCACTGATGGCAAACTGATTGGATGATCCATTCACTATTAACAAGGGGCTACAGAGAACATCTATATAGATCCATATTAGATCCACATATGGATATGTTATAACAGTTGAAGTAGCTACACAATTCTTGGTGATTCACATGTTGTACATATGTAAAATAATATATGTATACACATACAGTACATTACTTTACATAGTTTATGCAAATATATCTACATCTATACACACACACACATACACACATACACACATCCAAATACATACATATATGCAATGAGGTACAATAAATAACTTAGGGATAAGTTCCGGTTCTCTTTATAGCATCAGCTTTTAAGTATCCCCTCCAAAAAAGCCTATAAAAATGATTGTGGGGGAACCACATGGATCAGGGCATTGTTCTTTTTTTACTTTTTCAACTTAAAAGATATGTGTTGCTCTCTCATGACTCTTTGAGTAAAGGAAATGAAGATTTTCTCAAATAACACAGAAAAATAGAACCACAATTATAGAGGATGCTTGAAGTGTAGAAACAGATAATCGATTCCACAACTCAGATTAATCTTGTAGGCTTGCTTGACTATGATGTTAACTTAAATATGATATGAAGTGATTTCAAAAGACAAAAAGAGGAAAAAATAGTTTGGAAAACTATGGAATAATAGAACCACAAATTATCTGATACTATAGTGATTACATGGTGAGAAAGATCAATGATTAGAAAATTATTTTATTTTTATTTTATTTTATTTTGTCAAGCAATTATATGATAACAGGTATAAGTACACACATGGTTATGAATACATGAAATGGATACATATAAGAAAAATAAAAAGAAACATTAGGACAGGGATGGTAGGCACGTTGGTGCGCTTATGCACACACCCACTCTTAGGAAAGGGGTGAGGTCAATAACAGACAGTTTAAGGTTAAAGTTTTTGGGGAAAAAAACCACAGAGTCAGGGAGAGTGTTCCAGAGATTGACCACTCTGTTGCTGAAGTTGTATTTTCTGCAATCAAATTTGGTGCAATTAACCTTGAGTTTATATCTATTGTTTGCTCTTGTATTGTTATGGTTGAAACTGAATATTCATTGACAGGCAGGACATTGCAATATATAATTTTATGTTCTATACTTAGATCGGACTGAAGGCAGCATAGTTCTAGGTTTTCTAGGTCTAGAATTTCAAGTCTGGTGGCATAAGGTATTCCTACAACAAGTAGAGGAGTGATAGAACTCTTCTTCTGAAATATTTCTGGACTTTGTCAACTGTATTAATATCAGATACATAATGCGGGTTCAAGATTGATGAGTCTGTATTCTGGCAAATGTTTGTATGCTCCAGTTTAGTAAGATGTGATATTACTGAGAAAAAGCTATGTAGGATTAGGTTAACATCTCTTTGTCGCTTTTTGGCACTGTAGATTACAGTGGGATCTAGCACTTAGGGTCATTTGAGAGGAGTACTCCCAGATTCTTCACAGAGTTTGGATGATCAACAAGGTCTTGATTATTCCAGCTTGTATTTTAATTTTCTGATTTTTTCTGCCAATATGTAGACGGAGCATTTATTTGTTGAAGTTTGAAGTTTGCCATTAGTTTGACCATTCTGATACATAGTCAAGGTCTTTTTGAAGTGTAGCAATATTGTCGGTGGTGTTGAATAGCTTTACATCATCAGTGAAAAGAATTGCAATTGACCTTATCTATGATCACAGAGGTCATTATATAGAGTATGAAGAGAGTTGGTCCTAGAACACTGCTTTGGGGGACACTGCTATTGACAGGTACAGAATTTGATAGGACATCCCAATTTTGATCATTTCTTGTCTGTTTGACAGGAATGTTTTTATCCAGTTATGCCGGTGTCTGATACCCATAAGATTTTAGTTTTAGGTAGAGTTTGTGCATGTACCACTGAATCAAAGGCTTTACAGAAGTCTATGTAGATTGCGTCTATTGCTTTGGCTTGATCGAGTTTGTGCAGTCCATGTTTTTGCAGTGTAAAAAGTTGCAGATTATAGGATAGTTTTTCTTTGAAACCAAATTGCTTTTTTAGGGAATAGGTTTGTTTGTCTCTAAGTGAGGATATGGATTGGTTAATAATTGATTCCATGACTTTACAGTTGATTTTGGTCTGTAATTTTCAACTAGGCTGCAGTCCCTCTTTTTGAAGATGGGGATGGCCGTGGCTGCTGACCATAGTTTTGGCAAGGAGCTGGTCCTGAAGATTTTTCAAAGATTATGCTTTAGAGGTTCGGCTATGGCAGTGGATAGCTTTTTTAAGAATATATTCCATCTGGTCCAATAGATAGAGATGGTTTTATATTGCGTATTGTTTTTTCAACATTGTTCTTATGTAAAATCGATATGTTTTACATCATTGTAGTTGTCTGTGGTTCGACTAGTAAATACTGGGCATGATCCATTGCTGTTTATAAATACTGAGCCAAAGAATGTGTTAAAGAGATTGGCTTTAATGGTAATCGTCTGCAGTCTTTACCATTAGTCCTTTCAGGGATGGATGGACCTTGAGCTCTTTAGTTTGTTGTTCACAAAATTGTAGAAGACTTGTGCAAAGAAGGTTTTCCTTGTTTTTTATGTGATAATTAGTCGCATTTGGTCTTTATCTGGTGACATACATTTTTGTATCAGCTTTTGAAGTTGGCAACGTGACCAGATTTGTTTTTCTGCCAATGTGATTTCTTTTGTTTTGAAGCTTCCTTATTGTTATGGGTAATTTGTTTTTTTCTGGTTTTGGAGTGTTTATTGGTACATATAGTTTGATGATCTTTGACTTCAAACTAAAAATATATTCTAATGTTTTCAACAGTATTGCATCCAATAATAGAAATTGCCAATCAAGGGATGAAGATCGTTGTCTATAAGATCATAGTTGCCTTTTTTGAAGTTATAATTGGGGGATCCCATCGTTATTGATTTTTTCAGTGGACATATGTTGAGACAAAAAGTCATCATGTTGTGGTCCACTGTTGGAAAAGGATTCTTTAATTGTGTATTTCCATAATGTGAATTCAAACTATTGCGAGGAAGATGAAATCGAGGCAGTTTGTTAAGTCTCTATATGTTGGTTACTAGTTTGTTCCCGTCCAGTTTGTTACAGCATTGTAGAAGGTTGCATGTATGGTTATTCAGTTTTACATTCATTTAGGGTCCAATTAATATGAGGTAGATTGAAGTCACCGAGAAGATAAAAGCGTGTGGGCAGGAGGTTGCCCATGTTAGTAATGAATTTAACTTGTTTCAATGGCAATAATCAGGGCGCTCTGTAAGCATAGTAAGAATCCAAAATGTGATATTTAAGGACAGTTCACAGATGATGGTCTCAGGAAAGAGCAAGCTCCTGGGTAACTTGGATGTTTTTTACATGTTGGGACTTTTTATAGAAAATAGCAAACACCACTCTCCTGCTATGGATTTCATGATCTGATCAGTAAGCATGATAAGTGGTAATGGAGTCAGGGAGAGATGCATTGAGCCATGTTATTCACTGACAAATATGTTGTTGAACTTAGCTGTATTATAGTAAGAGGAGAAATTCAGGTGTTGTATTTACAAGGCTTCTTGTATTGAGTAGCTTGATTTAAGATGAGTTGTAGTTGGAATGGACGGTAGTTAGGGGCATGCATGCTAGTTTTGAGTGATGATGGATTGGATGAGGTAGGGTTGGATGTGAGTTGTGGGTGGTGTAACTTACTTTGATACAATCAGCATGGTAAGTCAATGTACAGGTCTTTCCATTGTCTAGAGTTTTTGAGTTCTGTGTGGAGTTCACAGGAGTGGATTTTTGCAGTGTGGATAAATCTCATCTTGAGCAGGTGGAAATTGTCTTAGCAATGGTGTTTATTGTATGAATGAATATATGTTTGCTGGATTCATTTTTGCAAACAACTACTCTACAAAATCTTGGGGCCACTGAGCCGTCATTGTATTTGAACTCAGGGCCATCTCTGGTTATTTCAATGATATCGTCAGGAAAGATGTTTGTTGTATTTGAGTTGCTTATGATATTGTGAACTTTGGTGATATCATCTGATTCGTTGGTGTCTTCAAGACTAAATAAGATGGCAATTGGACATTTCTGATTACATTCCATGATGTCTCTGATGAGTAAGGGGATATCATTTGTGGAATTATTTGATGGGATAGTAATTATTTGTGGTTGTGGTTTGGTAGTTATTTTTGGTTGTAGTTGTGATTGTAATTGAGGTAGTAGTTGTAGTAGTAGTTGTTGAGTTGGGATTTAATTTTGAGCTGACAGGTATTCGCCCATCTGTGCTGTATTTTTTTTTCAAGAGAGATTAAGCTTGCTTGTATAGTTGTTTCAAAACATGTTGCTAAGCATTCTTCTGTTGAGTGAATGAATTGTTCTATGCTTTCAACTCTGTCAGACAGGGTACTTGATTTGTTTAGCTTAGGTAAACATAATGGACATAGACAAGACAATGTCTACATAGACAATGTATCTGATGTTTTTAGGAGATCAGCTAGGTTTTTGTTTAAGTTTAAGCAGGCGAAGTGGGCTTGATTGTCACATAGGTGGCATTTAACGTTATTTGGCTTTCATTGATGGTTTCAAGATATTTGAAGCATGTGCAGGAGTCTGGGAGGTCATTGGTAGAGATATTATTCTTTTGTCCCTCCCTTTACTCTCCCTTTTCTTTAAGATCTATTTCATGAATACATTTTTGTTGGAGACATTTTTATCATTTTATGAATATTTCCTTAAACAAAGTTAGTATATTGAATAGGTTACAGTTATCTCTTCTTCCTTGGTCACCTCTCAGCTATGAAGACTGATTGTCCCAAAGGACAATCAGTCTTCATAGCTGAGAGGCATAAACAAATATCCTACATGGCCCTTCGTTTGCCTCAATACATTTTAAGGGTAATACGAAAGCTCTTACCAGGTTACAAAGCTTCACCATTAAGTAAGGATTTGATTCTCACTTTCTCAAGAATGAGAACTTTTGTCCAAGGTTGTCTGGTAAACACAGTCAATTTGCAGGACCACTTGAAAGACTCTGACAATTTTTATGCATTTCCTTGGATCACAACTGCCCAGAGACAATGACATCCTTGCCCACCATATGGAAGTTGGAAACACCCAACTTTACAAAGGCTTCACATAACCAAGAAAACATTACACCATTTTCTTCACCACCACCCCTAACTCCATGCACAAGACATTTCTACAATATTTCATCATTGTCTTTCTCCTCAATTTTACTCATTTTTTCATATATTACAAAATATAACATTCTCACACACGTCCTCTACACTGTTAAATTCTTTAGTGATATGTCAGGGATTTTTTTTTCTATTTAACATCATACCTATTACCATTCCTTCTTATTAGGGATATTTTTACATTTGGGAAATGCTTTTAATTTGTAATTGTTTGCTATCTTGGATTTCTTCCTTAGAATTTAAATAAGGTAATAAAGGAACACCATTTATTGTACTCATTTATGCAATTTATGCTTGAATTGTATCTACTGCTCTATACTAAATTCTAGGCGGCTCAGAGATATTAAAATCTCAGTAATAAATAATGCACTATATGGAATCATTAAAACTATCTTTGTACACTATAATGCTAGAAAACAAATCATATGCAGTTAGGATATCACAGGCCTTGGACTGTAGCTTTAGTAATGAAGTTTAATGTTTCCTAGAATATGTTTAGGTACAGCATTAATTGAGAACACAGTAAACTGTAAACAAGTAATGTCAGACCAATTTAAAGGAGCTGTTATTTCATCCACCATAGCTGGAAAAAGCATAGACAGACACAATAAAATGAGTGGAATGAGACCATGTTCCATATGAAAACATGCTAAAATCTCTATATTTGGACATTTTTAGTTCAGAAAACCGCGTAGAGAATTGCAAATAATGGAGCTTTCTACAATTCCTCATATGTATGATGACATGAACAGCCATGAAACAGTCATGAAACAAAATATGCATTTAATTTTTATCATGTTATTTTGACTCCATATTTTTATTATAAATGAACACAATTACTCTATGGATTTCTTTGAGTGACTGCTATGTTCTTCCAATCTAGGGCTATCAAAGGGATCAAAGGGATAAGAACCCCTAGGAAATTTTGCAAGTAGAGGCAAGTAGCATAAGTAAGAAAATGGCCAAAGAATCCCCTTGAGCCAACAGCAGTTAAGTTATAAGGATTTAGAGATCAGGTAAGATGAAAATTCAAATTTGCAATTCAGTACTGAAAGTCTATTCAAACTGCCAGATCAATTCATAGATTTTAATAAAATTATGCTTGTGTGCAAAAATCTATTGAATAATCAAATCAATTTAAGCATATCTGATCTGGTGCACTGAATCATCTTTGAATTAAATTTTCATATCTGCATTTATAGTACAATCACATATATGTAAATTTAAAAAGCGCTACTTTCAGGCAAAATATATTTGAATCAAATTTTTGTAAGGCCTTTTAAAATAAGGTAAGCTTGTAATTCAGCAAGCGTATTCAAAGGAAAAGCAAATAAAAACACAATGCCTATATTTCTTATCAAGCCTGATATTTTGAATCTAAGGACCTGGGATCTTTTAGAAGAACTGGGAAAACTCCTTCAAATCTTGGAAATATAATTCCTAGATTCTCAATGCTACCTTAAGCTAGTAGATTCCTTTTTATAAACCAGCTGGAAATAAACTATAGTGCTTTCCAGATTTCAATTCCTTCCTCTATTTTGGCCACAACAATGATTTTATGGTGGGCTGGTTGCAGCTGGAGGATAATGTTATATATTCTTGCTTTCAAGAAATAATTTGTGACCTACAGTCATGATGAAACACATTCATGCTGATGGGCCCACACCTTAAAATAGCTGCCCCTCATAGGAACAAATACTGTTATTGCTCTTCTCTCTGATGGTCTCCAGTGGAGACAAAATAGTCATCTCTCCAAGATAATTCAATTTGTTTTCCTGCAGTGACCAGGTGTAACATCCTGCTAATAGATTTCAAGTGCGCTCTGAATAAAGCTTTACAGGTTCACTCTTACCCAGTACCTATAGCACAATATTTAATCCACTCTATAGGCCACAGGACCATTTTCGCAAAATTAGACCTCTCCCAGGCATATCAACAATTGCCTGTGGACAACTCAACTGCAGAGGCACAAACTATCACTACACGCAGAAGAGCTTTCAGGTGCAGGCGGCTTCAGTTTGGTGTGAGTATAGCACCAGGATTATTTCAAAATTTAATGGAGCACATATTACAAGGGATACAAGGGGTAATTCCATATTTTGATGATATCCTTATAGCTGCTACTACAGGAAACAACTATTTGAGCGGTTACACATAGTTCTCAAAAGATTACAAAACGGGGGACTAAAAGTCAATAAAGATAAATGCAGGGTGAGAGTTCCCAAGGTAGAATTCTTAGGCTACTCCATTGATGCTACTGGTATCCATCCCACGGAATCCAAAATTACTGCAATTCAAAAGGCATTCACACCCAGAAACAAAACAGAACTACAAGCATTTCTGGGCCTTTAAAACTTCTATGGAATCTTCTTACCTCACAAGGCTACCTTCGCAGAATCATGACACAGGTTGCTGAATAAAGGCACACCCTGGGTCTGGGGCAAGAGGCAGGCTGCTGCTTTTCAGGCTGTGAATTATCTTCTAATTTCAAATAGTGTACTGATACAATTTAATGAGAAGTTACCTATTGTTTTAGCATGTGATGCTTCACAATATGGCACTGGGGCAGTTCTGAGTCATAAGTTACCTGATGGTAGGGAGGCTCCAACTGCCTTTTTCTCTAGAACTTTTGCTGTAGCAGAGCAGAATTATAGTCAAACAGATAAGGAGGCTTTCTCTTTGGTGGCTGGGATGAAGAAACTGCATGAGTATCTATATGGCAGGCACTTTAATCTAGTTGTTCCGTCCAGAAAAACGCGAGGTAGACCGGGTTCCAACAGTAAAAGTCTTTATTTCAACAGTTAAGTGAAAA
>BHFT01044086.1:0-23571 GCA_004320025.1 Laticauda laticaudata
TTTCGTCAGGTGCACTTTCCCAACTACCAGTGTGTTCATGTTTGCTTCCACCAACCCAGTAGGAACGATCTCGAAAGTGTAGCCTCAGGGGCTCTCCGTCTTTTCTTCTGTTGCCATAGCCACCTGCTTCCACTTTCGTTTCTCGATTATGGAGCCATGTGTGCACCTAGTGCTTTCTCCAGAGGGAATGGTACTTGTCTCCTTGGTCCAGTTCAAGGCCTCTCTTCTCATTTCCTCTTGCAATTGGTAGTACTGCTCTTCTCTCTCTTTCTGTGCGATTGGCATCTTCCTCCCTCTGGCAGGCGCCCGTTCTGGACCGCTCAATGCAGCAGGGGGCTTTGAGTGTCCTAGCTGCGTGCCACCACCACCAACCAGCAAAGCACAGCAGCAGCATGCAGCAGCAGCAGCGATGTCTCAGATGAAGCACCAGCAGCAGCAACCAGCAGAGGCAGCACCCAGCAAGAAGCCACTCCAGCAGGACCAACCAAGCAGCACCAGCAGAGTCAGCACCTGCAGCAGAAGGCACCAAGCACGCAGGAGCAGCACTGCAGACTCTTAGCAGACCAGCAGAGCCCCAAGCACCAGGAGCAAGCGCTAGGCGCATGCAGAGCCCCCAGCATCCGTAGCAGCAGTCAGCAGCAGAAGCCCCAAGCAACGAGTCAGGGCCAGGGGGTGGGATGGTGGCCTCTGTCCTCTCTTGCCAAGCTGGCAGAGGAGAATAGGCAACAGGCTTCCTACTTCTTCCCCATTGGTTGTTTGGCCCTGGTTGGACGAGGCTGTGTCTGGCAGCAGGTCTTTCCTCTGAATGGTGATCTTGCTTGCTCGAGCTGCTTCCCTTTATATCCACGGGGCTGACGCAATGCATCCTCCCCGCATGCACAGTGAACACTTTGCATCCGCTAGGCATCCGTGATGCATCCGCTGTATCCGCTCGGCATCCGCTATGCATCCGCTCCTTCCGCTGTGCATCCACTTCGCTGTTCTCCCACGGAAGCCCTTCGGATGTGTCATCCACTTCCATCTGCTTCCATCCACTAGGCTTCCGTTGAGCATCCACTTAACATCCTCGCTACGTCCTCCCCACGTCCGTTCCTTTCCATTGTTGTTCATTCTCTTTATGCAAATTTGGGGCACTTTTGAGACTGGATAACAACTGATGGAAAATTTGCTCTTCCGCTGTGTCCTTTTTACATACGTTTTGCATCCGTCGACCGATGTGACCTAGCCTTTAATAAAATTCATTTTTAAATCCTAAAGGTGCTTTTTTCAAAAGGCAACTGGACTTTGTTTTTCTTTGAAGATGTTTCACTTTTCATCCAAGAAAGTACCTTTGGTACAACCTGGATGACTGAGTATCTTCGTAGACGTTCATTTTTGAATGTTTGTGGTATTTCATGGCGTTCTGCCATCCTTTCCAAAATATTGGGAAAGAACCCATCATTATTCAAGTTAACTGATTTGAGGCTATGCCTAAATCATGTTGGCTTATGAAGTCCATTAGTAAGTATAGTCCATGTTGCATTGATTTTACATGGCTAGAAAAGAGCAGAAAGACTGTTGTCTCTTTCAGTCTTAAATAGCAATAGCACTTAGACTTATATACCATTTTATAGTGCTTTACAGTCCTCTCTTAGTAGTTTTACAGAGTCAGCCTATTGGCCCAACAATCTGGATCCTCATTTTACCCACCTTGGAAGTATGGAACCTTGAGTCTGATGGGATTTGAACTGTCAAATTGTAGGCTGCTGGTAGTCAGCAGAAGTGGCCTGCAGTACTGCACTCTACCCACTGCACCACTGAGGCTCTTTAAAGGAAGGAGGGGAAGAAAGATTGTAGTATCTTTCAGTCTTGAAGGAAGAGAATATCTAATAATTCAATTTCAGGAAGAGAGATGAATCGCACAAAGATGCTCATGTCTCTACTCCTTGAGAATTAAAAATGTTCATGGGTACCAGTCATTTATGATCAGGCAAAGAGGTTCAGTCATGAACCATGCTTATCCTAAAATGACCCTCAAGAAGAAGGTTTTGGTGCTCTAGCTAGATCTTGCCCACACCATGAAAAGTATTACAGCCAAGGATGTTTCTCATTTTTGTGATCCTAGATTAAGCCTAGATGCTATTTTTAGTCAGTCTGTGCTAGAAAGTTCTTTGCAATCTAAATTTTATCCTACAGCCTATTTGATATTCTTCTCAGCCACACAAGAAGGATCAAAAGAACTACAGTAACAACTCGATTAAAAGATTGGGATAAGTGCTGGAGTTAACTAAAAAGCTTCCTTATTCTAGGGAAGTGTGTAAAAGTTTGGGTAGTGTGTTGCATCCAAGACCCATAGCAAATTGTGATTTCACTGTTACTGCACACATGCAGATATTACTATTTTTAGTGCTCTGTAGCAGTATATTAAGGCAATATGGAGAAAGAAGGTAATTCAGCTGTTTCCTGTAGTGATCTAATCCAAACCAAGAAATGTCATACATAAATACTGTGGTGTATTCTGTTATATTCAACCTCATATTTACTATATGCATGTGATGTCTCCCTTGGACAACTCCCCAGATTTGTCTTCAGAAGTCAGTCAGGAGGATGAACCTATTCATGGCATGTCAGGAACTGAGCTGATTGATAGCTCTAAATGAACATCTGGAAGATATTTGGAGGAGGCTTCAGCTGGGGAAAACATGTAGTGGCAGACAGTCAGTGAAGAGAAGAAGGAACTGCCTTCTGTACCTGATCCAAAAATACATCGGGCAGAGAAAAGGCAGAGGAGTGGGGGTCTGCCAGATTACTCACAAAGAGAAAGCCCCACCTGTCTTGATGAGCTACACCAGCAGGCAGATGGAACAATGTGTATTTTTTCTAGTGTGTGTTTTTGGTTGTTGTGTTTCCTGCTTCACTCTGGATTTACACCGTGCTTGGAACTGATTTGTGCCTTGGAGACTCTGAACTTTTTTCTGCCTTGTGAGCTTTCTTGTGTGTGGATTTAAATTTATTTGGTGGAGTTATTTTGTTTGAGCAAGTTTCAATTGCTTTATGAACTATTGGGCCATTTCTGTGTGGACTAATTTTGACTTGCTCATGGGGCTCAGACTTAATTGGGACTGTTCTGAGTTTTGATGAAGAGAATTGTTGGGGAATATTAATAAACTCACTAAACCACAGTTATGTGTGTGTATGCGTGAGCAGGGCAGCACAATGTATAAGGTACAGCATATCTCCTTCCAACTGAGCCTCACTGCTGGTTAATTCATGGTCATGTAGTTTTCTTAGCAAAAATATAGATGTTATTTGCCATCTTTAAAAGTTTCTTTCAGCTCCCCAGTCTAAACCCCACCCTGGATATTACATGTGATGTCTCCTCTAAATCCTAACCATATCTAGCCTGTTTCACTTATTTCAGGATCAGTCAAGGTTAGTTAGATGCTGCCACCTAGCTGGATACATAATGCATATGTTTAAACAACCTTAGAGTACAGCAATGCCCTAGAGCAGGGGTGTCAAACTTGCATAGTCACAGCAGTGTCATGTGATGTATCAGAACTTTTTTTTCCCTTTGCTAAATTGGGCATGGCCATGACCTGCATGTGACACATACAGCCTGTGGGCCACAAATTTGACAACAAAGCCCGAGAGTATCCAATGACCTCTTTCAAAAGGATCCAAAATATTGTTAGCATAAGTTCTCCTGAACCTTCTTATCACTCAGATGTGATACATGCCTGAAAAAATACTTTACTTCAACTTTGAATAATTACTATTATTGACTAGCAATGAGACCAATGACCTAACTCTTTATTTTGTACACTTAGTAGTGCTTGCTTCTGCCTCTTGCAATTATAATTATTTGTTTAATCAATTTAGAGGGCTGCTCATCCTGTAACAGTGATGTGGGTAAATAACATAGCATTAAAAATTCAAATGCAGCTAAACAATAAGTATGCCTAATGGCAGCAGAAGGCAACAAGAATTGTCAGCAAATGGAACATCAATTTCACAGGCAGATTAATCTCCTAACCACCAAGTTTGTGAAAGCAGCCATATTTTAAAGACATTTTGAAATGTCAGTAGGGTTGGGTCAATCAGACTTTGATGTACGAGGGTGGGACATTCACAGTATTCCAGAAAGTAGATCCTGAAAAAAAAAATGCACTTCCTAGGACTGATCAGATGACATCCTCTGACAGGCAGGATCCCAAGCATATCCTTTCTGTTGGACCTAATGAGAGGCTTAAGAACAGCTAAGAGCCAGTTTGGTGTAGTGATTAATGTATCAGGCTCAAAACTGGGGGAACTATGAATTCTAGTCCCACCTTAGGCATGAAAGCCAGCTGGATGAGTTTGAGTCAATCGGCAGGAGACAGGGACTTCTAGTCCTGCCTTATTCATGAAAGCTGGCTGGTGACTTTGGGCCAATCACAAGGAGATTGGGAGTTCTTTTCCTGCGTTAGGCATGAAAGGCAGCTGGGTAACTTTGAGCCAATCACCAAGAGATTGGGAGTTCTGGTACTGCGTTAGGCACAAAAAAATCTGGTTGACTTTGGGCTAGTTCCTTTTTCTAATCTGTGGGAAAAACATTTTGTCAAGAAAACTGCAGGGACTAACCCAAGCAGTTGCTCTATTCTATTCTATTCTATTCTATTCTATTCTATTCTGTNTTCTGTTCTGTTCTATTCTATTTTATTCTTCCTTTATCCTAATTTCTCTCTGAAAGAAAAGAGCTAAGAAAAACATCACCACCATCATATAAATAGTTTCTTACAAATTGAACTTCCTCTAGAAGTAGGAAAGCCAGTGAAAAATTATATTTGTCAATGTGCTTCTCTGTCTTTCCCCATTATGACTCTGGAGGGAACACTGAACAGCGGTAGTCGCTCTTACTACCTCAGCAAATGAGATGTTGGGAAATTAAATAGCAGATTCTATCCACATTCCACATCAGTTCCAGGATGAGATACTTGCTGTACTGCAACAGTTTTTTGCAAACAGGTTGCCTTAACAGCCAGGAAAGTTGATAGTCCCAGTTAATATTCCAATTAATTTTCCCTTAATTTATTTATTTTTACTTGCTTTGGCCTGGAAAGCAGCCTTGCTAGCAGTTTTATAAAAACAAATATACAAACAAACAAGTAAGGGAACCACAGAAACACATTTAAATGATTGAACGCACACAGTAATAAACAGTGAAATCCAGCAGTGACCACCAAAGAGACAAACAGCAGGCACAAACCAATATATGGTCACTGTGCAGCTAAAATGCAACCACAAGGAACAGGAGTGAAGGGATCAGGTTACAAAGTGAAAAGTTATTATAAAGGCAGGAAGTTGAAGAAAACCCAGTGGAAGTAAACAATACTTGGGATATAAGTACTTGCAGGTCCAAGTCAAGATGTTGGTTGTCACCTTTAGGAAACTACATGGTTTGAGGCCACATTAAATGAATATGGAGGAAAGAGGGTAGGTTATGGAGGGAGGAGTATTGTGTATGTTTGTTGCCTTGAGTTGATAGATAGATAGATAGATAGATAGATAGATAGATAGATAGATAGATAGATAGATAGATAGATAGATAGATATTGATATATAGAGATATATAGAGATAGTAATGGATTTCCAGAGGAAAAATTGCAGAGCACCACTCTCAAGGACTCTCTAGAAGGATGCAAAGGACCAGCTGTCTGCATGGAATATACTGTCCACCATCTAGTCAGAGCTGAAGAAGTTTCATGGAGGAGAAGTGAAACATCTTCAAATAAAAAAACAGAAAGTCCAATTGCCTCCTGAAAAATCACTTTGGGACAACCATGACCTGGATGACTGAGAATCTCTTAGACTTTTATTATTTGTTCAGCACTGTTGTAACATTGCATGCCCACTGAATGGTCGTTAAGTGAGCAGTATCTGTAACAGGTCAGTTATTTGATAGCTTCAAATTACCAAAAACTAGAGTTTTGTACAAAAACTAGAGTTTTTGTACCAAAAACTGGAGTTTTGTAGGTGAGGGGTCCTTGGTGTTCTCTGGGTTTGCTTGTTTTCTTGCAGATGTTGCAGTGACTAGCACTGATGATACCTAGTTTGGGTAATGAAACATCTGCAAGAAAACAAGCAAACTCAGAGAACACCAAGGACTCCTCGTGTCAATCCTGAGCTACAGATATTCTCTTTTATAAGTTTTTTAGGTCTTTATTCTGTATTTGACTTTTCTTCAGCTAATAATTTATACTTCTGAGAGAGATAGAGAGAGAGAGAGAGAGAGAGAGACAGACAGACAGACAGACAGACAGACAGACTAAGGGAGAGTGAGCAAGCACCAAGATTTTAGTATAATTGAGAATAAATTGAAGACTCCACACTGAATGGAATAGTAATTAAAATTCTGATCACACTATGCCTACAATCACAGCAATAACACTATACATGCACTCATTAAGGAGACATTCAGTTCGTCACTTTGCAATCAGGTTTAAAATTATTTTACTCTCTCTTTGTTGGATTCCCTATAAGCATCTATTAATGTAACAAATACTTGTGTGTGAGAAAGACAGAGACACAGAGAGAAGGAAGAAAGGAAGGAAAGAGAGAAAAAGAAAGAGAAAGAAAGAAAGAGAAGGAGGGAGGGAGGGAGAAATAAAGGAAGGAAGGAGAGAAATAAAAAAAGAGGAAAGAAGGAAATAGAGAGAAAGAAAGAAGAAAGAAAGAAAAAGAAAAAGAAAGAAGGAAAGTAAGAAAGAAAAAAGAAAGGAAGGAAGGAAAGGTTTTTGAAAATATTTGGCTTTGTTTAATTATATAGTCCAATGTTTAATTATATATATTTCAGTACAACATTTTTTTAAAAGAATGAGATAAATACATTATTTTTCAAACAATCTCTTACCTGCAATTCTCACAACCCACTACCCCCACATTCCCAGCAGGTGAATTACACCTGCAGTAACTTCTGACACTGAAAATGAAATGAACCTATGATCCTAAGAACTGTTATTGAGAAATAAGTGCCAATGAAGCTAATGGGACCTACTATTAAGCAAAATATCGGAGGATTGTGTTCTCACTGGAAATTTAAATGAGAAGCAAAAAAATCACTACAGAGAGATTCGGCTTAGAGGTCAAGCACATGCTTTGCATGAGGAAAAAATATCAGATTCACTTCCCAATATTTTCAATGACCAAGGATCTAAAGATTAGAGAAGCACAAGATGATGGATCTTAATGAATT
Source organism: Laticauda laticaudata (assembly GCA_004320025.1). Classification (NCBI taxonomy): domain Eukaryota; kingdom Metazoa; phylum Chordata; class Lepidosauria; order Squamata; family Elapidae; genus Laticauda; species Laticauda laticaudata. The sequence goes on from BHFT01044086.1 coordinate 7,214, forward strand.
GATATACAGAAGAACTTCCTCCATGTCACTGGGATTACTGTGCAAATCAGAATTTAGCTGCCTATCATATTTCTTTCTACGTTGAATATTATAATGTTAAGACCCAGTCTCACTGCACTTACAGATGCAAAGAGGATGAAAAACATTAAAAAAAGCTTGCCATTCGTTGGAAAATGCTATGCATCCATTGTGTACTCACTGCATAAGTGTTTCATACGCTCTATCTGGCGAGCACCCATCCACTGCGATTTCATCCATGCAAAAAGTTTTGAGGTGCACAAAACCTTTTGAATGGATGAACTTTCCGCCGCGTACGATGTACATCCGTGACATATACGGGCAACAAACGTTCTATGTCCGTTATCATCCATTAAAACATCGCTGTAATCCTCTCTGCATCCTCTGACCATCCCCTCACTCACATCCGCATGCAGCCTGAAAATGAAAGAGGGAGGAAAAAAACGTACACGGAACATCTACACAGCGTAAGTAGCACGGAAAATAGAAAGGATTGTAGGCATATGCATCTCGTATATAAAAGTATTCAAAATGGACAAAACGTTGTATCTGGATGTATCTCATATATTTTAGGATGTCTGGAGTATGTCTGCAGTATGTAGAATAGACACCTAGCGGAACAACGATTATTTTTCTATAAAAAGGGGGGAGAAAATCATCTGGAATCACTGGGATGGTGGACCCATACAGTCCCACCATGGTTAGCACTGGAGGTTTATCATATCCCACAACTATCCTTATCTAATCCCACAAGCATGCAAAGGCTTAACCTATTTTTTCAAAGTTTTCATCAACACTTTATTAAGTAAACCAAAATGAACAAGTAAAACTAAGTGTCTTAAGCAAAGATAAACTTTATTAACTTCTTAGGTAAACTTTATGACTTTATTAAATATAGAGCAAAATGACACAAGCAAACTGTATTAAGTGTCTTAAGCAAAAGATAAACTCTATTAAAAAGTAAACAACTCCCAGTTCTCTGACACTATTCTGAGGTCACTCTGAGTCATGTCCATGGTCTCAGCTGTTAAGCGGGCAGGGACTGTGGATGTGGCTGTGGCTTGAATGCTGGTCTGAGGCACCATTGGGTGCTGGCCCCAAGGGTATAACAGGTGGTGGTGTGTTCAGAAAGCTATCGAGAGCTGTGAGGGTTGAGAGTCCCTTCATCAAGGACTTGAGATTGTCAGGCCCAATACTGATGACAGATTGTCATTGACGGGCTTGGCTGTGAGGTGGAGGAAGGGTGGGAGGAGTGTAGTGGGCTGTCTCGGTCTGCAGCTGGTGAGGAGTGGCATCTGTGGCGTCTGATGAACCTGGGCCTGGACTGGGAAGTTCTGCTTCTGCTGTGGGAAGTCCTGGTAGTCGTAGCCTTGGTAGGGGAGGGCTGTGAAAGCTGTGGAAAGGGCTGTGACATTGCCTGGGGTGGAGGAGCAGACCTGGCTGTGGTAGGAGTAGCTTCCAGCTGGGCCTTGGAGGGTTGTGAAGAAGTGCTGCGATCTTCTGCTTCATCACTGGTACTCAGCCTCGGGCAGGTCCCTCTGGGTCTGGCTGACATACTTGATGAAGGTCTTCTGGCCCGAGGATGCTCTGTCCAAGTGGACCAGCTTGAGAGAGAAGTTCTGTGCTGGTCTTCATTGTGTCCCTGATCTCCAACTGCCACTGTGGTCCTGGCCCTCCAGTCTGCCTCTCTGCCTGCATCCTCTGGAGCTGGGGTTGGGAGTAGGTTGGTCTCTTGGGTAGCTGCTGCTTTCTTTCTCCCATTTGTGACAGCAGGGCGTCATCCCTCCACGGGATCCTCCAAGTCCAACGGCATGGGGAGTGCAGCTGTCAGGGGGTCTCTGCTGTGGGGCCCTCTTGAACACACCTAGACAGGGTAGCTTGGCTGGTGGAAGAGGACTGGCTGTCTGTTGGGCTGTCTGAGGGAGAGGGGTCTCAGAGGGGCTGTTCCTCGGTGGCGGATCTCACCCTCCAGGAAACTGCACTTGGCCATGACGTACATCTCCCAGTCAGTGAGCGTTGACAGCAGCCTGCCTGGATTTTTTGAGGTGTAGCTTGCCATACCAAGGTGTTTCAATGTGCTTCCACCATCCTCGGAGTACTTCTGCAGTGTACCCAGGCTCTCTGCCTTTCTCTCCAAGCTGCCTGCTTCTTCTTGTGTCCCAATACAGTCCGTGGCCCTTTCTCCACAGGCATTCGTTCTCTTCAGCCATTCCAGCACCTTATCTTCATGATCCTTGGAAACTGTGTACTGTTTCCTCTCTCCCTTCTCCTTCCCTTGCTCTTCCTTCCTCTGGCAGGGGTTTCAGCAGGGCCTTCAGGAGCTTGAAGTAGCAGGGCCTTCAGGGCTTCAGCAGCAGGGCCTTCAGGGGCTTGAAACAAGCAGGGCCTTCAAAGCAGCAGAGCTTTGAGGGGCTTGGCTGGTCCACCACAGCAGCAGCAGCAGGTTCAGAGTCAGTGCCAGGTGGGGGATGCTGGTTCTGCCCTTCTTCACCTTGCCAGGACTTGAACGAGTAGGCGCGGACTTCCTCTTCTTGCCTGACTGATGAACCATGGTGTTCCTGCAAGATGTATGTTGGCAGCAGGTCTTCCCCTTGTTATGCTGACTGCATGCGTGCTGCATTCCTTTATATCCACGGAGCTGACGCCAATTCATACCCCCCGCATGCGCAGTGAAACACTTTGCATCCAATAACATCCATGTGGCATCCCCTTTGTTTCCTATAGGTGTATGTGATGCATCCGCTTCATCTGCTATGCAACCGCCCCTTCTGCTATGCGTCCGCTTCGGAATTCTCCTGGAACTGGAACCCCTTCGGAGGTGTCATCTGCTTCCATCCGCTTTCATCTGCTAGGCTTCCGATGAACATCCGTTTAACATCCCCACTACATACTACCCATGTCCATTTTTTTCCGTTCTGTTTATGCAAATTTTCACCAATTTTTGGAGCGGATGAAAATGAATGGAGCCCCCCCCAAAATTTTGCTCGTCTGCTGTGTCCTTTATGCATGCCTTTTGCGTCCATCGGCCATATGAAAAAATTGTATTTATTTGATTGAATAACTGTGAAATAATTAAAAAGAATGCATTTAAATATGCATTTAAATGCATGTTTAAATAAATGCATTTAAATATGCATTTTACAGCAATCCTCTTTTAAAATATTGGTAGCACTTAAAGCAAAGCTATACCTCTATTTTCAGAAGTTGTGGTGGTCACTGCATTTGGAAATACTAGGCAATTGTGAAACTGTTGTACATATGTGCATATCCATCATGCTATTCACTTCTCATCCAAGCAATGGTATGCAAAAGGCAAAATTCATGGAAGGCAAGCAGACAGGCAGAAATATGAGAAAACAAAGGAAACATAATTAAACCTCATTTACATCAACAACATTCATTACAACTCCAAATCTTTCTATACTTTCATACCATTCTTGCTCCCTTCATTTATCGATTTATTTCTATTTGTTTAGATATCATATTTATATAGTTGCCCATCTCATAGATTCATGACTCTGGGTGGTGTACTTTAAAAAACAATAATTCAAAATATATTTTTTTAAAAAATAAACAATTAAATCATCAAAATAACCAATGATGGAGTAGCAGAGAGAGTTATTGCTATGAGCAATAAAACCATCTCATTAATTCACCTCTCTCTCCTCACCCCCTCTTAAAGATAGAAGAGAGAGAGAGAGAGAGAGAGAGAGAGAGAGAGAGAGAGAGAGAGAGAGAGAGAGAGAGAGAGAGAGAGAGGCAAAGAGAAAATGACAGAGACAGAGAGACAGAAACAGACAGACAGACAGTGGTGGCACAGTGGTTAGAATGTAGTATTGCAGGCTAACTCTATTCAGTGCCAGAAGTTTCATCCTGACTGCCTCAGGGTTGACTCAGCCTTCCATCCTTCTGAGGTTAGTAAAATGATAACCCTGATTGGCAAGGACAATATGCTGACTCTGTAAATGCTTTGAGAGTGCAGTCAAGCACTATTAATCAGTATATAAATGTAAGTGCTATTGCTATCTGTTTGTCTATCATCTCTCTCTCTTCATCTATCAAACTTCTAAACTGCCCATTTTCCTCACTTCCTTGAGATCCCCAATCTTCTTGGCACAACTATTTTTAGGACTTCCTGAAGGATAGTCTTAGTAGGGGGGGGATTGATTATCCATGGGGTGGGTGCAATGATAGAAAATGCCCATATCCTGGGTCCTGGCAAGGAGGATCCCTGCTAGTAACTTGGAATCCTGTATCCCTGCCTGTAACTTGGGATCCACAGAATGCTTTTTCTGCTGAATTTAATGGGATAGGCAAGTGTAATTGAGTAGAGACAGTCCTCAGATATTATGACTTTATCCATTATAGTCCTTTGTCCATTATTTTCTTTACAGATCTCACTACTTTATTTTTGTAACATTTAGCTGCTCCTTCTAATCACAATTTTTCTATCTTCCTTTTCCTCTTACCCAGAGGTGGTATTCAGCAGGTTCTGACCCAGTTCTGACCAGGAGAACCGGTAGCGGAAATTTTGAGTAGTTTGGAGAACCAGCAAATACCACCACTGACTGGAGATTTTAAGTATCCTTCCCCTGCCACACTCGCCAAGCCATGCCCATAGAACCGATAGTAAAAAAAATAGAATCCCACCTTACCTCACTCATGCCAAAACAGAATAGGGCAAATAATGGAAAGATCCTAAACATCTGAGGCCTTCTGTTTCTATATCCCCAACTTCATTCTCTTGAGAACAGATACTGGCAACAGTTTGTGTTGTGTATGTAAGAGAAGCAAATTTGAACTCATCTTTCTTTTGACATTTTTAGCAAATAAAGACTCCTGGGACATTTTTATTACCAAGAGTATAATTTACTGAGCCAACATGGATGTGGAAGTAGCAAAGCCAATTCTAATGTTTACGTGCACAAGCAGCATAGGTAGATGTTCCTCTATTTCCCTGGCTCTCCCATTGTTACTTTGTTCCATCCAATCAGTATGGTCAGTTCAGATCAGTTTGGTTAACAGACTCTCAGCCTAGCAGGCTTTCTCAGCAAATGAACTTGGTTCTCGGGCTCTGCGTTGGTGCTCTTTGCATTCCTCCCTCCACTTATGCCTCCCCTGAATTCCAATCTATTATTTCCCCCCTGTTGCTTCTTGTCTGGCTGTGAGCAGTGTTTGCAAAGCAAGCCAAGCCTCAGCCATGGCAGCTGCCTTCATAACTTAATGTAGATTTTCAATATCAACTAAAGGTTTTCCTCATTTTTCCACTGATGAACTTCAGTAGAGTACAGAAGTCCAAATGAGAAATGATGTAAATAGTATTTTCTCCGGCATGTATTAAATGTATATTGCCCTGTTGTAATGAATATTACCAGAAGATCGATGTAATTTCAGTGATTAAAATCCAGGATAATAAAATAACTCTGAGGCCTAAAACAACATCAGTTGCCAAATAAAAACTCACTTGAATGACTTTTGATGACTTCAGCAAGGTTTCTTGGGAGCAGTTCAGAAGTGGCATTGTCTTCCCTCTAGAAGTTGTCAGTCCTCCATCATTGGAGGTTTTTAAGAAGAGATTGGATAACCATTTTGTCTGAAATGGTATAAAGTGTCTTGCTTAAGCAAGGGGTTGGACTAGAAGACCTCCGAGGTTCCTTCTAGGTCTGTTATTCTGTTTCTGTTTCTTGCTTTCTGAACTGGTTTTTCAATTTCCCATCTAAGCTATGGTCTTGTGGCTTCCCTATGTTGGCAGCCACCTCTTCCTAGAAGAATGAAATATTTTGAGGAATATTAAAAAGGCAGAATATTATATTTCCCTAAATGAGAAATGTAGAAACATTTTTTTAGGGGAAGGAAGCAGACTCACTCTTAATAGCTTTCCCCAGCAGATATTTTGTTAGAATGGGTCAGCCTATCTACAAAACTAAAGACTTCGGTTCCAGGATGATGGATTTATCCTTTAGGACATAATAGGATTAACCCACTACCATTTAACAGAAGACACAGAGCTCACTACATTGCACAATCTCCTAAGGGTACTTCAGACATTGCATCAACCTCAGAGCAGACCAAATTTCAACCGAATCTAGCTCAGACAAACACCTAGGATTTGTACTTTGCCTATAGAACCAGCTATGACCCCTACATAACCCCTACATGGTCCCATGGGAGTTGGACAACAGCCAATAGAATACATGTTCTGCATAGGAACAGGAAGCTCAAGTGCAAAGCCTTAACTCTATGTGGTCAGCTGCACCAGAACCCATGTGGTTCTGCTTCATCATTAAACAATCTTTCCAATCAGCCTCCATGTTTCCAGTGTCTTTCTCCTCACTTGGAACTAAACCAAATGGATTTTTCTTCTAACACCTGGTAGTCTCTCAAATGGGTCTAATATCTTTAGCCCTTTTATTGTTGTGAGCCACAATTGTCTATAACCTACTGTAGCTTTTTTTTACACCAATAACTGTATCCACAAAGAGCCTTGCTTAAATCATGTGGTTTGTACATAATCATGGTTTACTCTTCCTCCCATTCACTTCTTAATAAGCAAATTATTCACCTATCTATGGCTCATTTAGATGTCACTCCTGAGATTTTCCAGTTGACTTGAAGAATCTTTGAATCTATCAAGCATTACATAATTCATCTTTCAAAACTCAAGTATGACCAGAACTATATATAGAAGATCTTCAGCAAGATCATGAAACTTCAGCAAGATCATGAAAATCTGAGGATAGCACTACTAATAATTTTTTACATTGAAGGGTGAACTTCATTTGCCACATCAGACTGCTGAAACATTCCAAAGCTTCACATGATGTTTATTTCCAATTTAGGAGCTGAAGAAAAATTAGCTAGTTGCCTCAAATATAGGTTTCAAAATTTGGATTTAAATCAAGCCAAAATGACTCAGATCCAGTTTGTGTACCTTTCCTGTACCTGACTTATAGTATGAGCATAGTAGACTGCATTAATTTTTTGATAAACCATTTATTCTTACTTAGTTTATGAACTCAATATCCTTCCTTCCTTCCTTCCTTCCTTCCTTCCTTCCTTCCTTCCTTCCTTCCTTCCTTCCAAAATTATCAAGTTGTCCAACTAATTCACAACAACTCCAAATTGCTTGCAGAAGTAAAATCCCAAATACAAAACCCAATAAATCCCCTGTCAGCTTTGGAAACCATATTCCACAGTACCACATAACTTGAGAGAGTGGGACAGGTGATTTTAATTAAGTATCTCTAAGTAGACAAAATTATTTTGTTAGTTCAAGGTCATTTAGTATGGCACAGGATGAAATAAGGATCTTATTTTTGGACATATTGTGATTGGGTCATGTGATGTGATGATGACTAAGGGGAGGATGGATTTGTAGTTTGAGATATTGTGGAAAACCAAAAAAACGTTTAGATTCTTGTTTCCACAGATGTGCCAGGTGCTATTCTAATAAAGGTACTTTTGAGATAAGTTTGTCTTGGAGTTACTGATTGGAATGCTAGAATGCTGACACTCCCACCCTCCAAGCAACAACAATCAAACAAATTATAGGTAGACCTCATCTTATGAACACAATTGAGCCCAACATTTACATTGCTGAGTAAGAAATGTGTTCAGTGAGTTCTGCCCCATTTTATCACTTTTCTTGCCACATTTGTTAAATTAATCACCGCAGTTGTTAAATTAGTAACCCGGCTGTTAAGTGAATCCAGTTTCCCCATTGCCCTTGCTTGTTAGAAGGTTGCAAAAGGGGATCATGTGACCCTGGGATTCAGCAAATGTCAAAAATGTGACTCTAGTTGTCAAGCATCCGAATGTAAATCACCTGGCCATGAGGATGCTGCAATGGTCTTAAGTGTGAAAAATTGTGATAAGTCACTTTTTCAGTGCCATTGTAGCTTCAAATGGTCACTAAGTGAACTGTTGTAAATTGAGGACTACCTGTACTTCATGAGCTCCATGTCACCCTGAGATCCCCAAACCTGCTGGCAAAACCATGTTTTGGAAAAGTATCAAGGTGTTGGTTCATCTTACGTATCTCAATCAACTTAGCCAGAATAAAAACACTTCCCAGTGTTTGAGGACTGGTTGGTCCTCAGCTGAATACCCATAGCCTGTTGCAATAGTCAGTTCCTCATAGGCTTTCTAAACAGCAAAAGTTATATTTATTTTTAGATTGTAATTTCTCCCATTCAGATAGCCTTTCAGAATCCATTTCACTTTTTTCTTTCTTTTCAGTAACAGATATTGCATATAATTGAGGTGGTCTGCAAAGGAGTTCTGTTTGCTTACCTACATGGCCATACATCAATTTCTTTTTTAGTCTGCACTCAGATTTCCTTAAAAGTCTTTCCTTTATCCTCTTGCCTTTCACACTAAATATAATTTTATCGCTTGTCATAGTGCCAGTTACAGAATCAAATTTGCAGCTGCTGGCTTCAAGCTGGAGTTCTGTAACAAACTATACAATGATATCTCCCTGAGTGTGCCATCTTCTTCTTTTTTAAAAAACTAACACTCAGATGCTGTTTTCCAACATGTGGCGCTGCCTATATCAAACTTCAAAAGACACTTTTCAATATAATTTAGACCAAAAGTGTTTGCAAAAAAGGGGGAAAATCAAATATGTTATTAAGTACAACAGCTTCCTCCCTCCCTGTAGATACTTACCATTCTTACAAATGTCCTTCTACTAGTTACAACCAAATACAGTACAAAAGAAAATCCTCTTCCCAACACTTCCAAGCCTGAGATAAATTTTCTCATAATGTAAGCAGAAGAAGAGGAAGCAAAATTCTGCTGTAGTGCTCCATCCCATCACAATAAGATGAAAGTAAAGGAATCCCTGTTGATCTTACTCTGCTAGTTGTTGCTGACTATAGGGGGCAATGCTCATCTCCGTTTCAAGACCATTGAGCCAGTGATGTCCAAAGTCATTTCTGCAGTCATGTGACCAACATAACATCATGGAACAGTCTTACCTTCCCACCAAAATGATACCTACTTATCTACTCACATGTGCATGCTTTCAAACTGTTAGACTGGCGAGAATGGGAGCTCACCCCATCATGTAGCACTTGGGTCTTGAACCCAGGCTGCCAATTTTCTAGTCAACAAACCCAGCATATTAATCATTAAGTTACTGTGCCACCCCATCACAATAAAAGCCAAAACAAGCCAAAATAAAATCAACACACAAAATGGTTAGTAATCAAGAAGGTCGTCTATTGGAAAGTCCACAAATTCAATTTCTGACAAATCAGGTTTTCACCTCTATAATTGTGGTGGTTCAGTGGTTAAAATGCAGTATTGTAGGCAAACTCTGCTCACAGTCAAGAGTTCAATCCTGAAAGGCTCAAGGTTGACTTCCATCCTTCTGAGATCAGTAAAATGAGGACCCTGATTCCTGGGGTAAGTACTGGGGTAAATAGTCTAAGTACTACTGCTATTGAGAAGAACCATGATGGCACAGTGGTTATAATGTAGTATTGCAGGCTAATTCTGCTGACTGCCAACTGCCAGCAGTTTGGCGTAGGCATCTCACCAGCCCAAGGTTGACTTAGCCTTCCATACTTCTGAGGCTGGTAAAATGAGGACCCAGATTGTTGGGGAAAATATGCTGACTCTGTAAACTGCTTAAAGAGGGCTGTAATGCACTGTGAATCAGTATATATTGCTATGAATCGATGATCGATGCGCTCATCTTTCATATTTAAATGATGGTTGTCTTGGGGTACAAGAGTCAGAGGTTGATAGAATGTAGGGTGATGGTTTCTTTGAGGAAAGAAACACAGAAACAGCAAGTATAACAAGAACATCATACCCATATTTGATTGCTTAATCTGTCCTCAACTGTTTAAAAGCCCTGGTAAGCAATTTAATTTTCCTTTACTTCTGCATAAATTCTAGCTCTCATTGTTAGCTCCAGAGTGCAGTTGAGATAGTAAATCATTTATAACTAGAATACTTTTATCAAAACATCCTTTATTTGTCAGCGTGTGTAGAAGCAATCTGCATAGAATGGCAGGATTTTACCATGGGAAATTTTTTTTGTCTAGCAAGCCCTTTTGCCAGAATAGTGACTGATTACTATGTTGCCTTCTCAGGCTTAAATATTTTGGCTAATTAAATAAAATACAAAAATGTCTCTGAGCGTCCTGCCTAGATTTATAATTTATCATTGAAAAATAAATTTAACATGAAATGGAGGAAATGAAGAATACTTAGTTATATCCATAATACTGTGAAATACCTCATGTGTCAATTCATGAAACATTCCTATGCCTGTTTTAGTAGCTGCCATAAAAAAAAGGGGGGCGGGGAGGAAGTAAATCTGGAAGAGCAGTGTAGCAAAGCAAAAGTACATCCCATCTCTTATCTTTAAAAGATTGTAACTAAAATACCAGAGTTTTTGCCTATGAATATACAGTATTTAATTGGAGAACATGAATGATGACACCCAGTCCATGAACTTGCTCAATTGGAGAATCTGCTTTATGAGACACCCAGATGGGAGGGAGAAAACAAGGTTACAGATGACTGTAAATTACATATGCCAGAGTTGGCTTTATTTTGGGGAGTGCCAGTATGTTGTCTCTAATGATTCCTTTGAAGTTTGGCTCAAGAATCATGATCTAATTTGAGTGATTGCTGGAATCCTGACATCATGCTTATTTAGATACTATTTCTGGAAGAGAGTTAAACCAAAATCATTAAACACGATTACTTTCATGTAAATTGCTAATGATAGGATCCATTCTTTCCATTGCATGCATGGTAATTTTGTTGGAGGTATGACTTCAGTGCCACTCACTCTTTAACATCTTGTGACCCACTAAACCAAAGGGATGAAGATATTTATTTTTAGTAACTTTGTTACTTTATTGGTAACTCAAGGTAACGAACATCCTTAACACTCTTTCCTCCTCCTATTTTCTCCAGAACAACAAACCTGTGATGTGGATTGGACTGAAAGAGATAAAGTGATACAATGTTACCTACCTGGCTTTCATTCCTAAGGCTGGACTAGAACTCACAGTCTCCTGGTGATTGGCCCAATGTCATCCCATCATTTTTGGTGTCTAAAGTGGGAATCACAGTCTAATTAATTTGTTTATCCTTCTGCCTTCTCTTTGTATAAAAGGTTGTTAATCTGAGGTCATATCCTTTTGCTCTTCTTCTTAGGGACAAATGTGCAGTACTCTTCATTTCTTCTGATAGCAGTGTTCCAATATTTGAGGGGCTGCCACAAAGAAGACAGGGTCAACCTATTCTCAAACTCATCTGAAGCCAGGACAAGAAATGATGGATGGAAACTAACCAAGGAACCAGCATCTTCAAAAGAAAAAAAAACTAGAAAGTCCAGTTGCCTCCTGAAAAAGCACCTTTGAGACAACCATGACCTGGATGACTGAGAATCTCTACAGAGTTTAAGCTATACAATTTGGGATGAACACCCTTGGAATGGTGTGGGAGTAGGAATAAATTTCCAGAGGAACAATTGCAGACTACAGGAACCAGGAGCACCACTCAAGTGAACCTGAGAACACAGATAAATCCTCCATATGCTTCAAGGACCCTCGAGAAGGGTGTAAATGACAACTTGTCTGCAAGGAATATAAATCCTTCCATTCCCCGCCATCCTGTCAGAGTTGAAGAAGCTTCTTGGATGAGAAACGAAACATCTTCAAAAGACAAAACAAGAAAATCCAGTTGCCTCTTGAAAAAGTTCCTTTGGGACAACCATGACCTGGATGAACTGAGAATCTCTACATAATTTTGACCACTGAGAGAAACAACCAAGAACTAAGGAGAAATTTCCTAACAGTAAAAACAATTGACCAGTGGAATGGTTTGCCTTCAGATGCTGTGGGTGTCCCAAAGCTCTAACACTGGAGGTTTCTAAGAAGTGATTGTACAACCATTTGTCTGAAATGTCATAGGGTTTCTTGCTTGAGCAGGGCAGTGGAATAGAAGACCTCCAGGTCTCTTCCAACTCTGTTATTCTGTTAGATAAGTCCTAATGTTCATTCAATAAATTCCAAGCAGGTAGATCATTGGGCATCATCTTCTCGAGAAAAAAATAATATTCTAAATAGCCTGTCACAAATAACCCAGCAAAACAAGATGAACAACTAAAGCTTGCTATATCTCAAACGTGATTTAGAAATGCCATCATGCCATGGATTCGTTAGAGATGATGACACTTTCTAGAACTGTTCTCATTTCATTAGACCTGAAGGTATTTGAACGTTTCTACCATGCCTATTTCTTTTTTATACTTTGATGGTCTTCTATTATAAGTGTGTGTATGTGTGTGTGTGTGTTAGGAATGCCCACATAGAGACAGATTTGGTACTTGCTAATCTGGTACTGAGTGATTTTCTCAGAAAAGTGTAAGGTTAACTTCAAACAAGTGTTGGGTTTTTGCCTTAAACAATCCGAAGTAGGGATAGACAGATATTTCAATTTCAGTTTTTCTTTTGTTTCAATTTTGTGAGATGAAAAAAAATGGGAAGCAAGGAAAATAATAGATTTTATACTGGAGTACATTCTTTTCCTTTTAACTAAGCAAACAAATTTTTCTTCCTTCGCCATCAACCAAATATATTAGCTGCAGCTTTTTCCAGAATGGACAGCATCATAGTATAATTACTTCCTTTCTAAGTCTTGAATACAAATGCTTAAAGTGCAAATAATGTAAAAAAAAAAAAAAAAGCCCTCCACTCTCCTTGGATATTATTTTTTCATTCACCAACATTCACTGAACCAACATTCTGGAAAAAGCAAGCCATCAAATCACAGATCCTTCCTCTCCTATTGTTGGAAGAAAAAGGCAGTTTTGGAAAATTCTTATTTATTGTTTAGAAAAGCAGCATTTGAAATTTCCAACCAATAAAAAAACCTTTTTAATATATAATATAACCTTCATAACATATAATCCTGCAAGCCAATTCTTGTTTTGCTATGTTTATTTTTTTTCCATCACAGAACAAATCAGTGCAGAAATCATTCTCATTTGAGGCACAAATGTAATATATGTCTGTTTGTGTTTATTATAAATCATACAATAAATATAATATGTGATCTATTAATAGAACATAGAAACATTGGTATAATTGTTAATATGATAAAATATTTATTAATTATTATTATTATTCATTGTATTATTTATATGATTATTATTTATATAAATATTAACAGGATGGTCAGCCCCACAATTTCCTTTCAATTTGAATTTATTTTTAAATAAATTTTATATTTTTTTATATATTTTTATATATTTTATAATATATATATTTTAATATATTTTAATTTTTTTTATATCTCTATATANTATTTTTATATATTTTATAATATATATATTTTAATATATTTTAAATTTTTTTATATCTCTATATAAAAATTAGAGTTGAAGTGAAATACTCAGAGATCCTCTAAAACCCACATAATCCAAATCCCACATAATAGTCACACAAAATATTTTAGAATAAAATGGAATGGAATGGAATGGAATAGGATAGGATAGGATAGGATAGGATAGGATAGGATAGGTTAGGACAGGATAGGATTGAGTAGGATAGAATAGGATAACAGAGTTGGAAGAGACCTTGGAGATCTTCTAGTCCAACCCACTGTTTTGGCAGGAAACCCTACACCACTTCAGAAAAATGGTTATCTAATCTGTTCTTAAAAACTTACAACTTCTGAAGGCAAGAAATAGTTCCACTGATTAATTGTTCTAACTGTCAGGAAATTTCTCCTAAGTTCTAAGTTGCTTCTCTCCTTGATTAGTTTCCACCTATTGCTTCTTGTTCTACCCTCAGGTGCATTGGAGAATAGCTTGACTCCCTCTTCTTTGTGGCAGCCCCTGAGATATCACAACACTGTTATCATGTCACCCCTGGTCCTTCTTTTCATAAGACTAGACATTTTTTTTTGTTGACAAGACTATGATTAGACATTATTTTGTGGAGTTTTATTCTACATCTTTATTTTTGGTCTGGAACATTTAAACTATCAAATCAAAAAGTATCAGTAAGTACTGGCCCCACAGACTGGTCAGTATGAGACCACTACTTATTCTTTAAATCTTCAAATTGTAAGGTCTGAATGAAATAAAGCTGCCGCTTAACTGAATTTAACAATTACTGCTACATGTTATATTTTCCATTTGGAGTCTTTCAACTTCATCTCAATTTTCTATAACTTTTAAGCCATGCTGGTTTTAAAGGAAGGAAGGATTAAATACTCTCCTGTGAAACTATTTTTCCTGTACTTTGAATTAATATCAACATTTAACAAGGGCATAGATAGAGTTTAGAGATGTAGGAAATGTTCCCTAATCTTTCCAGGTATTTCTATGCTTCAATCATGACATTGTATTATATACATATATTACACAGCATCTTTCTCAGGATGAGACAAGGTGTATCTCTACTCATAATGGGGAACTGTGTTGATATGGCTAATGTGTTGATAGAGTAGGACTTGGGAAAACTAGGATGTAGGAACTATGAATTGCTTCTGAAGGAAAGAAAACTTATTTATTGTGCTTTGGTAAGGAGGCATCAACTTCCCTTTAGGAAATAATGGTTTTCATTAAATTTACAGCTGCAGCTTGACTTATTAATGAAAGTTCATATTGTTTTGATTCTCTAGCTTAGTCCTGATGATGACCCATTGAAACAATTGATTCTTGGTTTCTGTTTCAAATTAACCATGGTTTTGCAAATGCAAACGTCAGCAAGTGACAGCACTAGTGAATTAATTGTCTGTGGAGATTCTCAGTCATCCAGGTCATAGTTGTTTCAATGTTTTTTTTTTAATCTAAAGGCAACTGGAATGTTTCTTTTTCTCTTTGGGAAGAAGAAAAAATGTTTCACTGCTCATCCAAGAAGCTTCATCAGTTCTGACAATGTTGGGGTGAGGAGGGGTGGAAGAATAAGTTGTGACGGTTGAGAGTGGGGGATGGGGGGATGGAAGGATAGGTTCTGCTAGGTTGGCAGGTGGGGAAATGGAAGGATTATATATCTTTGAGGTCATCTGGTCATTAACACTCTCTGAGAATGTTGATTTAGGATGATTCTGACATAGTGAGCCCAAGTAGCCCCAACAGATCTCAGAGAAGCTGTAGGTGCTCCATCACTGGAGGCTTTTAAGAAGAGACTGGAGAGCCACTTGTCTGAAATTGCATAGGGTCTCCTGCTTGGGGGGGGGAGGGGGGCTGGACTGGAAGATCTTCAAGGTCCCTTCCATCTGTGTTGCTCTATTATTCTGAATTTATGGTGAATCATCACATTTAAATTTGTTTATTTGTTTGTTTATTGCTTGTTTTAGATTCTGATCCATTAAATAAATGCTTCAGCACATCTTAAAGTTGCCAAGGTTGAGAAACACAGTTCTAGATAAAGATGATGATTCCTTTAGTAAACAAACACTTATTTGAAGGCCCATTCCCAATGTAGACTGTGAAGATTTTATTTGCTCTCGCTTAGCTGAACAGAGAGTACAGCACAGAAACTGGTAGCTTTCTTTTACTCTTCAGCTAATGGCTCATGCATGGAATTTCATAAAAAAGCTAATTTGCTGATAAGCTGCTGTTTCCAGCCCAAATGAACAGCAATCTTGAAAAATTTGAAATATGACTTTCCTTTTGCTACTTAACATTTATTTGACTGGAGAGAAGCTGCAACATAAAATATGTAATCAACAATAATCCGATCCCCAAATCAGTGGCTTTTATTTATTTAATGTAGAGTTGGAAATAGGATGGCATGTCCCACTGCAATTGTATAAAATATATCTGTATGGTAAATTTGCCCAAAGGAGAAGGTCACTTTAGAATTTTTCAGGCTGTCCATCTTGAAGATTTTTTGTCATAAGAAATTAATTTATAGGCATATGGACTTGGCTGAAATGATAGGTCCCGTAAGACTGTCTGGATAGTGAAAAATGAACTTTGTCAGCCTTCTGGGTGCGCCTGAATGATTTACATTTTCCTGAATAATTGGGGTTAGTTGCTGTATTTTTATATTCAGTAGATGTGACTTCTTTTCATCTCTTGGAAGCAAGAAGTAAGATGGACCATGTATGTGTACCACTGAAATGTGGAATCTATATGTCAAGTTTCCAAGTGATGAAATCTATTCAAAAAGAAAAGAGCAAAGTTCATCTTCCATAATAATTTCTTTTATTTAGAATAACATCAAATTGGCAAAGTCTGTTGTAATTCTGGATCTGACACAACCCAGAATTACACCACATAATACCGTATATACTCACATATAAGCCGATCTCGCATATAAGCCGACCCTTAAAAAACTGCCCCAAAATGAGGA
>BHFT01044087.1:0-10816 GCA_004320025.1 Laticauda laticaudata
TTTTTTTCCCTTTCCTTTCTGTCCACCCTCCCCCCAAACATTACAAATTGTTTCCTTGAGCAGTTTTCCTCAAGATATGATTTTTTTTTTTTTCATTTATCTTCCTATCTCTGAGGAATTCTCCTCAGGCCCCTCTAGCTTCGGTCCTCCTAGTCACACTGTTTTTGCACTCTGACACAATAGTTCAATTATAGAGAATGTTAAATGTTATTGAAGAATAAATTTTGATAATTTACCCCGATATGGTGGAAATAATTTTACTATCTGCGTTTAAACCACAGTGGATGTTTAAATAGCTCTGTTATGAAATCTTAATATGATTATCAAAAATATTTTTGTAATTTTTCCAGATAGTCCATTCAGATATCGACAACAAAGGCTGTTTTCTATGTTTAAAGACATGCAAGCACAGTTATAAAATTTTAATTTACACCATGCTTTGTGCTTGTGCCTTGCTGATTTAATATTCTTAGATTGTTTAAATAAGGTTCTAGTAAGGGGTGTTACATATTTAACGGGACATGCATTGTTGTTGAATTATATTCATAAACATCTGATATTGATCTATTTATGAAGAATTTTGGAACTTCTAGCACCTGATTGTCACCAAAAATATCAAAACATAAAGAGTTACTTTGGAAATACACTAATGCAGGGGTCCCCCAATCCCTGGACAACTGGCGAACCAACCAGGCCCATGGCCTTAATTGGAAACTAGGGCCATGTTGAGCAGGGGGTCAGTGTGCATTCAACACACTCAATTTGCATGAGCAGCAGGCTGGTGGTGCATGCACATGCATATGCAGCTCCACTTGCGCAGGTTGAATTGTGTGTGAATGCGCATGTGTGCTGGCCCACCACTCGCAGGGCCAGTCCCCCTCCCTGTTGCAGGCCAACCAACCGCAATAGATTGGCAACTAGTTATTAGAGATCAATGTTTGGATTGTGAAGAAAAATAGCTTTCTTCTCTTTTTGACACTAGCCTCACCGATGATGCGAGGAAAAGTTTGAGCATATCATTCGTGTGGAGTTTTTGAAATATAGTTTTAACCTCAACTTTGTTGGTTAGGTTTTTTTTTTAATTTCAATAAAATTTTTTCTAAACTCCTATAAAGTATGTTCTATATTTCATTTTTTCTTGTGTTTTAAAGCAATATAAATCAAACCTAAAAATTTAAAAAAGCAGAGAGCTGTACTTAATACTTCTAGTGAAACAACTGCCACATTCTATAATGATCAACACCACTGTTCAACATAGCTGCCTTAGTCATTACACGGTTAATAATGTAATGGTTTAGAATGGGCTCAAATATATGAAGTTGGTGTTTACAACACTGCATCCAGAGGGGGGGAGGGAGAAGTGGGAAGGAGAGAGAGATGTTTTAGAGTCCCACCAATTGTGAAGAAATAAAGAACTGGCCTTGGGAATGGGAGATAATAAAAACATGAAAGAGAACCTTCCTGAAAATATTGATCTTGAGAGAGGAAAAGTGGTGAGAAGGAAGTGCAAAGTAAACTACCATCTGATTTTGTTTTTTGGTACTTTAAATTTTTGAAATCTAGAAACTCCTTCCTCAATCATAAATGTACTCTGGGCAGCTAGTATAAAAGGGGCAGAGAAATAACTCTGGGCTTCCTTTCAAGGTTCTATTTCTATTCTATTCTATTCTATTCTATTCTATTCTATTCTATTCTATTCTATTCTATGTTCAGTCCATTAAGTCCATGTCTGACTCTTCACAACTCATGGACTCCCCTGTTCTCCTCCTGTCCTCCCAACATTTGCCCAAATTCATGTTCATTGCACTTGACTGAATGCGCTATCTAACTATCTTATTCTCTGCCATCCTTCTCCTTTTGGCCTTTCCCAAATCTTCCCAAGCACAGGCATCTTCTTCAATGAGTTCCTCTCTCATCATTGGGTGGCCAAAGAGCATTTTACAATAAAAAGAATCCTGTGACAACTATCTGTTTGCTTGTCTTGCCAATCTCAAAGTAACTGACAGCAATGCAAGATTTGTGAAGATATGAGGAAGAAGAGAAGGGAAATTGGGCCTAGAAACCAATACAAGCCCATCTATATAATGTTGCGCTATAGCCTGCCTAAGAACATTAGGCTTTCAGTAAATCTAAAAAATATTTCCATCTTTTAGGTCTCTTCTGGCAAGATTCTTAGGTAAAGTTCAGATCTTATTCATTGGGGCTAATGTAACTTTGAGATAAAGAGCTCTCTAAGTGTTTTAGTTATTATAGTCATCCTGTGCATAAATTTGGAAACTTTTTGGCATTGACATTGTGTGTTACTTGCCTCTGTAAAATATTAATGTTTTGCAGGAGCAGAAAAAGAACGGATGCTCTTTTATGAATAATGAGTTTGTCATATTAAGGGTAACATACTGCATATAGGCCTAAAGCTTAGGGCATTATAATGTTTCTTTTTATACATTCAAACCCATTTTCATCAACCCAGATGATATCACTGTGGTAATCAAGGCATGCCCAGGTGCACTGAATTTGGACCTGTAATGAAACATTAAAATTGCTTAACAATGAAAAATACATTAAAGGAATTGAGGCCTGTCCCTAGAAACTCAAAGCAAAAAGGAGGGACGCTCAAAACTTTCATGCGTTGTACACCTGCATTGTACTGTGGAGGAAATCAAATCCTGATCTTTCAAATTAAGAGAGGAAAGGTGAATGTATATATTCTTTTTGTTCATGCTTGCACTGGGTTTTGTGGATTTTTAATGGAGGGAAATACACAATGCTGCTTCTCATGCTGTCAAAATGGGCTTTGACAGGAAGAATGTCTGAGGCAGGTTGGGATAACATTGATTTTACAGGGAAAAATTGATATTGCTGCCAACAGGAGTGGAGCCGATATGGGCTCTGACAAGCTCTAACAGGCAAGCATGACCAGAAAGAGAGAGGTTTCGTTCAATTAACCAAGGTAATAATGTCAGGGAATAAATGTGAGGAATGAGAAAGTGGGAAACTGAATAAGCAAAGCTCCTACTACCATTTGTGAATGAATATTTTATAAAGATGAGTTCTCTTTGAGTGTTTGATTTATTTTTCCTACCAGAATGCCAACCATAATTGTACTACCTGCCTTTTTCCCTAAATGAGACTGGCATGGAAACATCCATCTTGGGTCTACATTAAAGATGTTTTTATGAAATATTTCCTTTTCCCAGACTCGGTGAGCCTCTTCCTTTCAGTCTTAAACTATTTGTATAATCCATTGGTAAAAACCATCTGCAAAGTCGACAGGTTTGTAGTCCTATTTTGATATCTTTCCCATTTGAGCGGGGGGGGGGGAGGCAGTGTTAGTGCAGAAAAAGCTGCTTAAAACAGTTAGCAGAAATGGATTTAGTTTGCAAAGCCATGACTTAAGTGAAAGGGTGGTGAAATGTTTTGGGGGTTTTTGAAGGGGTTTTCCTCATTTTGTCAGTAGGACCCAGCAACAGTGAATTCCCCAAGAATATATTGCGAGATGGAGGGATTTTCTCAAATGACACTTTAATCCCTTTATTCAGGAAGTGGGGGACAATTGCCGCAAAACACATTACTGGAGAATGAGGTTCCAAAAAAACCTAAAACAAACAGATGCATTGAACAAAACCAAAAAAAAAAGTCAATACACCTAATTCATTTGAAATAAAACCATTAGTGTTTTTTATCATTTTTTTCAGTAGTTTCTCCACAGTTTTGTATTACTAAACTCTTTAGAAGAAATCAATGGAAAACAAAAACTCAGAATTTGCAATAGATCAGTTGGTGGGATTCAATTATTTTTTACTTACTGGTTCTGTGGGCATGGCATGAACTTGGTGGGCATGGCAGGGGAAGGAAATTGGAAAATCCCAACCTTCTTCCCACCGACCGCTAAATCCTACTTCCAGCTCTGTTTCTCCTGTGCAGGGCACACAAGAAACACAGCACAATCGCTGGGACTGGGAGGCCAGAGATAGATTATGATAGGCGCCAGTCAGAGGTGGTATTTTCGCGGTTCTACTGACTACTCTTAAAATTTCCACAATCGGCAGGGGTTGGGATTCTACCAGTTTGCACCTATTCTCTACAGAACTGGTTGTTGACATTCTAAGCAGTTAGGAGAACAGATATCGCTTCAGAAGACTGGCCTAATTCACCGTAAGGATGGCAGGCAAGGAAACATTATGCGTTGCTTACAGAAACTGCCTCTCGGTGTTAACATTTATTCATTCTTGGCAGACTAGACTTCCTGTCTCCTGGAACTTCTCTGAAGTTTTTTTTTCCCTCCTTTGCTGGTACTGATGATAAGATCCTATGGCTTTGTGGTGAGTGACGCAGTTCAAAGTTACAATAGCATGGAAGAAATGTGACTTGATGACCATCCTTTTCATGCTTAATGACTGTTTCGCACTCCTCAAACTAAAAAGATTCGCACATCATGAGAGGCCAGGGCGAGGCCACACATAGTCGCCACTCATGAAGTGATAACTGATGTATACCACGAGCCATCTCGAACATTGACTTCAAACCAAAGCCGATGCTCCGACCACCGTAGAGGCACTACGCCGACAGCAACCGGTTAGACAAAAAGACCCAAGTACTATCAGCCAACTCCGAACGCACTGCAAACCACTACCTGCAGCTTATAAAACAGCGATGAGACTATTGTGCTACTATCGTACAAGAGAGAAGCGATCTATATGTAATATGTTCATGGCCTATAAAACATTCGCCCATTGGTGTCTAAGGAATTGTTTAAAAGGTAGCTGTATATAAGCTGCATGGACAGATAGACTGTTACTGGTATCTAGAATTTTTCTGCCATGGGGGAAGTTAGAATGCCCCTTAAAACAAAAACTCGCAAATCCTTCAGTAAACACAACCAGCAAGGCTGTCTCAAGCACGAAGAAAGTGCATGGAGTAATAGTATTCTGTATCTGATGCAGTGGCTGGTGTTCTGTGGCTTGTCCATGTCGTAGTCCCCATTTGGGAATGTAAGTTCCCATCAGAATCCCATGGAGTCACATCATTCTGCATTCTAATACCGTACCTTAACTATTTGGCCTATAAGCGCCGGGCAATTCTCCAGAATTGTCACCAAATTGAATAATGGCCACCGCTATCCATTCGACAATTCTATGCAGAGGGTCAAATAGACTACAAGCAAACATTTGCTGCTCTCTTTTGTACTTGCTCATAATCTTTTAAAAAATCTAAAATTAACAACCAGGGCTGGCCTGTCTAGTTTTTGACTTGCCCACGCTGCTTTTCGCCGAGCCTACATTGGTAAGACACCAGAGAGAAATACCAGGAATCAAGTCTCTAATTCTTTAATATAATTTTATAAGCACGAGATCATAGTTCTCGCCAACAGAATTATCTCTGTATTATTCTCTCTCTTATTGTCTCCTCATAATCCGAAACATCTGCTTCAAATTGTGAAATCCATACGTCTCTTGTCATCCGCCATGTCATATAAGTCCAGTGAATAGAGAGTCATAATTTGTTGCCGAAAAAATCCAACATTGGACAATTTAGAAGAGTAAGGTAGAAATACAATGACAACAGCAATGGAATTCACAGACTGTTATAGTTTCAGAGTGGTTTGTTGAAAACCGCTCTGGACTGATTCTCTCAGAAGACATCGGCAAGCAAATAAGCCTTTGGCAATTATCTGGCATTCTCAGCTCTGCTTTGGTGCCCTAACGCTCTTGCGTAGCTCGTTGAGTTTGCCTGCCTAGCCTCCCTCCATAATAAGTATCATTCCCTAATTGTTGCAAGTGCTCATTGAAAATGAATCAATATAAATGGCCTGCGACTAATCTCTGGGATGGAGACATGACCGTATGCTCCTTTCACGTCAGCGTGGTTTCTAAAGGTAAATGCCTGTCTACTACAGCTACATTTTCAAATGCTTTTCTAAGCTGATCTTTTTTTGCTAAACCCAACTTGATGAAAGGTATTGGTTGCAAAGGACACCAATCAGTTATCCATTTACCTATGTTGTTATTGAGGGAGAATCAAGTGGAATGTGCACCTGAAGCTTTAGAGACCATATGTTTTTTTTTTTTAAACAGGTAAGTTTACCGCCTTGGATAAAGGATCACTAATACTTGGAGAATTAATGCAAAATCGCTGGCCTTTTACACCAGGCATTAAAAACTTGGTTTTGCCCTTGAGCCTGGTAGTGTGGGGTGAACCCAGTTCTTGTTACATTGACAGCGAGCTGTCTAGCGCGCATTAGGGTTTATTTTAATGTTTTTAATTGCTGGTTTGTGTTTTTTACTCTGTGTTTTTATTTTGTTTTAACTGTTAGATGCCCCAAGAACATGTATAGTCTGAAATATGGGCTAGCTTTACTTAAATGTATGTAAATAAAAAAATATAACTATACGCATTTTAGGAACATTTGATTTGAAGCTCACCTCTGTTAAAATGGTACCTTGGAATTTTTGTGCCTTCATTGAGAAGAATAAGAGGAAAGCAACTCAGAACATAAAAAACAGATGCACATAATCTGTTACAATAGACTTCGCCAAGCTGGTTGAATTGCAAACTTCTAGATCAGCAACCGTCACATCTTTTCCGGCCTTGGTGGACTGGTTTGTGTCTTGCACACTGCTTGTGTGGACCAGTTTTCCAATGGGCTTGTTGACTTGGTACCAAGGCCATGGAGCCAGAGATTGGGGGGAACCCCTGTTTTAGATAAACAGGCTGGGATTGTAGGAGTTGAGGTCTATCACATCTGGAGAAGCATGCAGCTGGAGAAAGTTGTAAAGTCCGCAGTGTAGCCATAAGGGAATGTTCCCAGAAAGTTTTGCTTCTTCCCTCTTGTCTTTGCCATGTTGTGAGAATTAATATAAGATAATTCAGTGGTGGTTTGGAGTGTGCATTGGCCTTAGAGGTTAGAGGGCCTGCCCTTACAAAATCAGGGGCTGTGAGTTTCAAGTCCCTGGTAGCAGCAGATGTTATTTCTCTGGGTACAATGTGTAAATATCAAGCTGTCGAACTTCCTGCATTGGTGACAGGAAGTAAACGCTCAGCTCCATTCAGTTGTTCCAACTCCACCCTGAATGCAAAGGGATTACAGGGTCATTAAAAGACTTTAAATCCCACTGGTGTTTTGAATCTCTTAGTAAAGAGTAAAATAATGGTGGTGGAATTATTGATGAGAATAAGTGTTTTGGAAGGCTGTCCCCTTCTGACTTTTGTATATTTGTAAATTTTTTTCTATCCATTTGAACAGAGACCTAATATACCAAGCAGAATCCTGAGCTGACAGTGGGGCTTGATTCTTGACTGAGGTCAGTTTTGGGATTTGGCCTCTGTTAACAGGATTGTACTGCCTAACCTGCATCAGTGATTTTGGATAATTAGCCCATGTAGCTTTGCTGGTTTTGCTCTTGCCATTGGGTTGTCTATGTTTGCTTGTTTGTTCATTCATTCTGTTTATATCCAACCTTTCCTTCAGAAGCTCAGGCTGGCAGGTTATACATTACTCTCTCAGTCTCTTATTCCCCCATGGTTTTACTCTGTAAGGTAGGTTGGGCTGAAGTAACCTAGGAGTCTCCCTGTCGATATGGTCTTGGAATTTGGAATCTCCAATTCATACAGCACCTGTTGAAGAAGAAGGAGAGGGGCAAGGGGTAGGAGGAGGAGGAGGAGGAAGAAGAGGAGGAAGGAGGAGGAGGAGGAGGAGGGAGGATGGAGAAAGAAGAGAAGAAGAAGAAGAAGAAGAAGAAGAAAGAAGAAGAAGAAGAAGAAGAAGAAGAAGAAGAAGAAGAAGAAAGAAGTGTTAGTAAATATGTTCTGATATGGATTTCTTTCACTTCAAGTGTTATATTGCATGCGATATTATTACAATTTTCTAGAAAAGCTTTAATTAATGAACCACAGCTTTGAAATATGTTTAGTACAACTGCGATTATGAACTGATAATGCTGTCACACTGGAGACTATTATTCTTGATTGTATTGAGTCTTGAAGAAAAGAATGATTTGCTTTTCCTATTCAATATTTCTTGTTGGCATTTGAATAATTCATGTGGACCTTTGCCAATTTTATCTTCCACTATGTTTTAAAAAAGATGAGATACATTTTCTTTAACAGATCTTGGAAAATAGCAAATATCAATCCTAATCTAACAAGGGAGATTCAGATATGAAAATAACCTTCTATATTTGCTCCTGCTATTATGTATATTATGTTTTAACTTAAGCCCCTGTCACACTGCACCAACGGATGGAAAGAGGATGTAAAACGGAGAAAACACTTGCCATCCCGTTGGTTAAACGCGATGCTTCCGTTCTGTACTCACTGCCTCCTGTTTTGCTTCCTCTCTATCCGTCCAGCATCCGTCTATTAAGTTTCATCCGCTCAGAGGGGTTTTTGAGCAGCTCAAACTTTTTGAGCGGAAAATGTATCCAATGCGTCCGTTCTGCATCTGCTAGGCATACGGGGGGCATCCGTTCTGCATCCGTTACGTCATCCGCTTATAAATCCGCTAGGCATCCGCTGCGCATCCGTGCAACTCGCATCCGCTCGATGCAGGGAAGAAATGGAACGGATGCGGAACGGACGGCGGAACGGACGCCACAGCCTTAGTAGCACGGCGAGCGGAGAAAGGATGAAAGCGGATGCAGTTACGCAAAGACAAATCTTTTAAAATGGAAAAAAAAACATTCGCAGAGGGGACCTAGTCTCGGAATGTTAAGGATGTCTAGAGGATGCCTAGAGGATGCAAAGGACCACATAGGGGAAACACCTATACTGCCTATAAAAAGGGGGAGCAACTCACCTGCATCTCACTTTCAGACCATGCAGCCCTGCGGTGCAGACCTCTGCAGCCTTCGATCTGGTCTTGCTCTTCCACAGCAACCAGTCCATCTCCCACCATGGGATCGTAACAAACTCCTTTTGGTAGCAGCATCCTTCTGCAACAGTGCGAAGCCATCTATCAGGCTCTGTGAACTCTACTACGGGAAGAAAAGGAGGCGGCCAAGAAGCGTCTGGGTCCGAAGATGGATCGGAGAAGAGCGCAGAGTACGGACTGTACAACAGCTGATGGTGATACTCAGGAACGAGGACACTTGGGTGCATTCCAGAACTTCATGAGGATGCCTCGCAGCCCTATGTTACGAGAATTGTGGAGCGGCTGACACCAGGTATTCTTTGATGATGGCCTGCACCATTCTCTGACCACAATACTGAATGGGTGTTGTGTGGCACCCTCCAGCGTCATCTGCATGCTCCTGTACGTGGTCCCTGAGGCCAGTGGTGCAGGAGTCAGTGTCACCTTGAGCCCAGGGTCCCAGGCTGGGGCCGGAAGTTGGTGCTCTGCTTGGTCAACCTGGGTGTCAGCCGCTTCCAGCAATTTCGTCAAACCATGGCTGGAGGCAGTCCTCAATGAAGTTCGCTGGGAATGCACAAAGGTGTCCCTCGTTCCTGAGCTCCACCAATCAAGCTTTGTTTGTTACAGTCCGTACTCTGCTCTTTCTTCCGATCCATCTTCGGACCAGACGCTTCTTGGCCGCCTCCTTTTCTTCCCGTAGTAACGAGGTTCACAGAGCCCTGTAGATGGCTTCGCACTTTGCAGAAGGATGCTGGCTACCAAAAGGAAGTTTGTTACGATCCCATGGTGGAGATGACTGGTTGCGTGTGGAAAGAGCAAGAGCCAGATGAAGGCTTGCAGAGGTCTGCACCGCAGGGCTGATGGTCTGAAATGACGATGGCAGGCTGAGTTGGCTCCCCCTTTTTATAGGCAGTATATGGTTTTTCACCCCTATGTGGTCCTTTTTGCATCCTCTAGGCATCCTCTAGACATCCTTAACATCCGAGATAAGGTCCCCTCTGCGAATGTTTTTTTTCCCATTTTAAAAGATTTCTTTTGCCGTACTGCATCCGCTTCATCCCTTTCTCCGTCCGTGCTACTAAAAGCTGTGCGTCCGTTCGCGTCCGTTCCGCAATCCGTTCCATTCTTTCCCTGCATCGCGAGCGGTGCGAGTTGCCCCCGGATGGCGCCAGCGGATGACCCTTAAGCGGGATATAGCGGATGCGTAACGGATGCAGAACGGATGCCCCCCGTATGCCTAGAGATGCAGAACGGACGCATTGGATACATTTTCCGCTCAAAAAAGTTTTGAGCTGCTCAAACCTCTGAGCGGAATGAAACGTTAAATGAGCACCGGATGCCTGGACGGATAGAGAGGAAGCAACAGAGGCAGTGAGTACAGAACGGAGCCAGTCGCGTTAACCAACGGATGGCAAGTGTTTTTCTCCGTTTTACATCCTCTTTCCATCCGTTGGTGCAGTGTGACAGGGGCTTAAGTTAACATAATATACATAATAGCAGGAGCAAATATAGAAGGTTATTTTCATATCTGAATCTCCCTTGTTAGATTAGGATGATTATTTGCTATTTTCCAAGATTCTTGTTAAGAAAATGTATCTCATCTTTTTTAAAACATAGTGGAAGATAAAATTGGGCAAAGGTCCACATGAATTATTCAAATGCAACAAGAAATATTGAATAGGAAATGCAAATATTCTTTTCTCAAGACTAATACAATCAAGAATAATAGTCTCCAGTGTGACAGCATTATCAGTTCATAATGCAGTTGTACTACATATTTCAAAGCTGTGTTCATTAATTAAAGCTTTTCTAGAAAATTGTAATAATTCGCATGCATATAACACTTGAAGTGAAAGAAATCCATATCAGAACATATTTACTAAACTTCTTCTTCTTCTTCTTCTTCTTCTTCTTCTTCTTCTTCTTCTTCTTCTTCTTCTTCTTCTTCTTCTTCTTCTTCTTCTTCTT
>BHFT01044087.1:14908-26588 GCA_004320025.1 Laticauda laticaudata
CCCCCCCCCCCGTCAAATGGAAGATATCAAATAGACAACAAACCTGTCGACTTGCAGATGGTACAATGGATTATGACAATAGTTTAAAGACTGAAAGAAAGCTCACCGAGTCTGAAAAAGGAGAATATTTCAAAACATCTTTAATGTAGACCAGATGGATGTTTCCATGCCAGTCTCATTTAGGAAAAAGGCAGGTAGTCAATTATGGTTGGCATTCTGGGAGGAAAAATAATCAAACAACTCAAGAGAACTCATCTTTATAAATTCATTCACAAATGGTAGTAGGAGCTTTGCTTATTCAGTTTCCAACTTTCTCATCCTCACTATTTATTCCCTGACATTATACCTGGTTAATGAACCCTCTTCTCTGGTCATGCTTGCTGTTAGAGGCTTGTCAGAGCCCATATCGGCTCCACTCCTGTTGGCAGCAATATCAATTTTTCCCTGATAAATCAATTTTATCCCAACCTGCCTCAGACATCTTCCTGTCAAAGCCCATTTTTGACAGCCATGAGAAGCAGCATTGTGTATTTCCCTCCATAAAAATCCACAAAACCAGTTCAAGCATGAACAAAAAGAATATATACATTCCCTTTCCTGCCTTAATTTGAAATATCAGATTTTGATTTCCTCCACAGTACAATGCAGGTGTACAACGCATGAAAGTTTGAAGCGTCCTCCTTTGCTTTGAGTTTCTAGACAGCCTCAATCCTTTAATGTATTTTTCATTGTTAAGCAATATTTAATGTTTCATTACAGGTCCAAATTCAGTGCACCTGGCATGCCTTGATACCACAGTGATATCATCTGGGTTGATGAAATGGGTTTGAATGTATAAAAGAACATTATAATGCCCTAAGCTTTAGCCTATATGCCAGTATGTTACCCTTAATATGCAACTCATATTCATAAAAGACATCCTTTCTTTTTCTGCTCCTGCAAAACATTAATATTTTACAGAGGCAAGTAACACACAATGTCAATGCCAAAAGTTTCAAATTATGCACAGGATGACTATAATAACTAAACACTTAGAGAGCTCTTTTTATCTTCAAAGTACATTAGCCCAATGAATAAATCTGACTTTACCTAAGAATCTTGCAGAAGAGACTTAAAAGATGGAAATATTTTAGATTTCTGAAAGCCCTAATGTTCTTAGAGGGCTATAGCCAACATTATATAGATGGGCTTTTATTGGTTCTAGGCCAATTTCCCTTCTTCTTCTTCCTCATATTTCCACAAATCTGCATTGCTGTCAGTTCTTTGAGATTGGCAAGACCAAGAAACAGATATGTCAGGGATTCTTTTTATTGTAAAATGCTTTGGCCACCCAATGATGAGAGAGGACTCATTGAAGAAGATCCTGATGCTGGGAAAGATTTTGGGAAAGGCAAAAGGAGAAGGGAATGGCAGAGAATAAGATAGTTAGATAGCATCATCAGTGCAATGAACATGAATTTGGGCAAATGTTGGGAGACAGAGGAGAACAGGGGAGTCCATGGAGTTGTGAAGAGTCAGACATGACTTAATGACTGAACATAGAATAGAATAGAATAGAATAGAATAGAATAGAATAGAATAGAATAGAATAGAATAGAACCTTGAAAGAATGCCAGAGTTTTTCTCTGCCCCTTCTTATACTAGCTGCCCAGAGTACATATGATTGAGGAAGGCAGTTTCTAGATTTCAAAAATAAAGTACCAAACAAAATCAAGATGGAGTTACTTTGCACTTCCTTCTCACACTTTCCTCTCTCAAGATCAAATATTTTCAGAAGGTTCTCTTTCATGGTTCATTTATTATCTCCCATTCCCAAGGCCAGGTCTTTATTTCTTCACAATTGGTGGGGACTCTAAAACATCTCTCTCTCCTTCCCCACCTCTCCCTCCCCCCCTCTGGATGCAGTGTGTAAACACCAACTTCATATATTTGGAGCCCATTTCTAAACCATTACATTATTAACAGTGTAATGACTAAGGCAGCTATGTGAACAGGTGGTGTGATCATTTAGAATGTGCATTTTTCACTAGAAGTATTAAGTACAGCTTCTGCTTTTTAAATTTTTAGGTTTGATTTTATTGCTTTAAAACACAAGAAATATAGAACATACTTTATAGAGTTAGAAAAATTTTATGAAATTAAAAAAAACCTAACCAACAAAGTTGATTTAAAACTATTTTCAAAAACTCACACGGAATGATATTGCTCAAACTTTTCCTCGCATCATCGGTGAGCTAGTTCAAAAGAGAAGAAAGCTATTTTTCTTCAATCCAAACATTGATCTCTAATGAACTAGTGCCAATCTTTGCGGTTTGGTGGCCTGCAAGGGAGGGGGACTGGGCCATGCGAGTGGTGGGCCAGCACACATGCGCATTCACACACAATTCAACCTGCGCAAGTGGAGCTGCATATGCATGTGCATGCACACCAGCCTGCTGCTCATGCAAATTGAGGTGTGTGCATGCACACTGACCCCCTGCTCACATGGCCTAGTTCCAAATAGGCCATGGCCTGGTTGTTCGCCATTGTCCAGGGATTGGGGACCCCTGCATTAGTGTATTTCCAAAAGTACTCTTATGATTTATGATATTTTTGGTGACAATCCAGGTGCTAGAAGTCCAAAATTCTTCATAAATAGATCAATATCAATGTTTATGAATATAATTCAACAACACATGTCTCCCGTAAATATTAACACCCTTACTAGAACCTTATTAACAATCTTAAGAATATTAAATCAGCAAGGCACAAGCACAAAGCATGTGTAAATTATAAATTTTAAACTGTGCTTGCATGTCTTAACATAGAAAACAGCCTTTTTGTCATATCTGATGGACTATCTGGAAAATACAAAAATATTTTTGATAATCATATTAAGATCATAACAGAGCTATTTAACATCCACTGTGGTTAAAACCAGATAGTAAATTATTTCCACCATATCTGTTGTAAATTATCAAAATTTATTCTTCAATAACATTTACATCTCTATAATTGAACTATTGTGTCAGAGTGCAAACAGTGTGACTAGGAGACCAAGCTCAGAGGGGCCTGAGGAGAATTCCTCAGAGGATAGGAAGATAAATGAAAAATAAAAATATATCTGAGGAAAACTGCTCAAGAAACTTGATGGTTTGGGGGGAGGGTGGACAGAAAGAAAGGGAAAAGAGGAAATCTGAGGCAGCCATGGTTACTGTATTTCTAGAACCAGGGAAAAAAGAGAATCAAAGATGAACATGGTCTAGGGATAAAATTCAAAGGAGGACTGCAGTCATAGGCCTCCAACACAAATTATGACAATTAAAAAATGACAGAATATGTCATCACACAGCCTCTGGATAACTAGACTCCTAATTGGCTCTACATCAGAGAGGGCATCCAGGCTTCACCAAACCTGGAAGATTTCATTTGCAGAAATCATAAACTTTTCAGCCTGCCTCTGTAACTGAACCCTGGGTTGAGGAGGTGAAAGAAAAGTAGCTGCCTTACAACCTGAAACAGCTTAGAAGACCATGACCTTAGGAGATCTTGTTTTTTTGCTGAATGAATCACCATCGTAGATTTCTTCGAACATCTTTATGCCACACTGTATTGGATTCAAGTCAGGGTTTCCTATAGCTGCATTTATATTTAACAGATAACAGATAACAGATAATCAGAGTTGGAAGGGACCTTGTAAGTCATCTAATCCAACCCCCTGCCCATTTCCATACTTGCTGGTTCGGCTTTCCCATTCAACTATGCATTATGGGGTCACCTCTGAATCAGGTTAGACAGGCTCTTGGGCACAGCTGGGTCAGCTGCCCTAGCAAGCTCTCAATCCCCGGTGCATGTTCAGAATCCTTTCAATTAGACCCAAGAAACTTCTTGGGTAGATCATGCTAGCACAAATAGACAGCAATCCAACTTTAACCAGTGAGATATTCAACATAAAGGCATCCATGAGGATCTCTGATCAGAATAAAGTACAATGTCAGGATTCCAAGTAATAGACCCATAACAAGCAAAACTCCGAGGCAGGTAGATTCCTCAAAGAACAGATTTATTGGATATATCATATTGTCACAGATCTGGTGAAAACCGACTCTGAAGATTCCCGTGATTTTCACCTAATTAAAAGTTTTTCCATTTCCCCAAACAATCAGTCACATAGTCCAATCTCGGCTATGTCTGGTTGCCTGGTGACATCACTCCTCCTTCCTCTGACCAGGTGTGAGAATGTCCTTGGTTCCCAAGAGAATGTATTTTGTTTTGGCTACAAAACCCCAGCTATCTCTATTCCCCCCTCCCTATCCCTCAGGTCCAGTGTGGCAACACTGAAGCGGCAAAATAGATTCGTTCAGGTCAGCTTCAAGGTTGACATACAGACTCAAACATGATCATGTATTGGCCCTATTTTCAACTGAGCAAGACCCACAATTGTCCTGGCTGCTAAGGACTTCCATTCAATATAAACAAATTTTATCATGAGTACCCTAGTAATGAAAAATATAACTGTTTTGATCTTAACTACACCTACTTCTGGTTTGCTGTACAGAGAAGTCCTCTAGGAGAGGTTGGACCCATATTGGTCTGTAGTGTTCTGCTATAATCCATTCCCTGATCCTAGCCAGATGTTAACAAACACCTGTTGATGAAAGTGAGACAATCCAGATTTGGAACCAACAGGAGAGGGACAAGCAAGAAAAGGAGGTCAGGAGCCACAGTGAAAGAAAACTAAGCTAAAGGCAGAAAGCGCCTGATTTATTTTGGTATCCATTAAGTCTGTTTGTAGTTCTTCAATGACTTTGGCACCTTTTCAAACAACCTTCAAATGCCTCTCTCAGACAGGTTTCTCTGACAGAAGCCAGGTCAGATTTCTCATCCACAGTCAAATTGGGGGTGATCTCTGCTTTATATGGGACTGTTCTGGAATCAAAGTCAAGCAAGGCCTTTCTTTCAGGAGCTGGAACCTATTTTCTAATGTCTGAGAGCAGACAAGACCAGCAAAAGAAGGAATCGACTTTTAATTTTATTTATTTTTTTGTCTCTGTGATGGCTTACCAGCCTGCCAAGGCCAAATTGTCTATTCCACCCCACTCCCCACCGTTTCTAGGATTCGCACCCCAAGTCCTGTAGATACAGACAGACCTTGCCTGGTCTACATACTCTTAACAGAGCAATTAAGTACTTTAAAAGGATGTATTTTCTCTCTTTCTCTTTGCTTCACATGCCCTCCCAATCTCACATCCAGTTCAGAGCAAGCACATAAACCACTCAATTCAGGGAATCAAAAATATAGGTTGATGTTTATTTATTAAACATCAGCATTTTTTTTTAGACAACTGGCAAAAGAGGACAAAAGGTAGGAAAAACCGAAGTGAAAGAAACATGAACA
The DNA here is from genome assembly GCA_004320025.1 of Laticauda laticaudata. NCBI lineage: Eukaryota > Metazoa > Chordata > Lepidosauria > Squamata > Elapidae > Laticauda > Laticauda laticaudata. The sequence continues at coordinate 20,286 of BHFT01044087.1, forward strand.
AAAGGCAAGAGATAAAACAGAAAAGCAGTTCGTATCAACTATCTGCATTTTTAATATCTCAATTTCAAAAGGCACAGAACTTTCCAGATCTCCTAGAAATGATACTACAGATAATTAACATGGACAGGCTCAACCCTTGATTTTTCCACCTTTAATACTTTGATGTAAACAACAGTAGCAGAACAGAGAATGGTGATTCTCTGTGCCATTAAAGAAACAATTTGACAGATGAGAATGGTGTAGCCAACCTTTATACATTCTAGACTACTGATGTATACCAATGATTTTTTATTTTGACTTCATAAAAATTATCCTTAAGGTTATCATGATGTAAATTTCAATCCTTTCAGCCACATATTTTCTCATTATTTCATCTGTATATTATAATCAAAAATTTAGCTCATTTTACTGGCATTTTTTCACTTGTTATTCTGTTTTAACTTTCAAGACATTTTTGTATTTTAGTAATTACATGTTCATCATCATACACAGTTCTATTTCAAAGTCAGCCTTACATAACTGTTCAATACATAAATTATTCTCATTGTAAATGAGAAAACTTTAAAAAAATTGTAAATGAGATATTCATTGATATGAATATCATTTCTCTTGGTTTATTTTACATTGCCCTTGACAAAGTTCTAGTACCTGACAATAAGTTAGCCATTTGTATTTGTTTATTATTTCTCATCTATAAAATGCTTCTTGTGCTGAGAGCCACACAAAACATTTTGAGGCACAACTTAGGTTTGCATCCATTCCATATTTTTAAAGTGGCATGTTTTAGAACTGTTTTTAAAATGTCTTAAAACATTTTAAAATGCACTTTTTCCTTAACTTTGCCATTACACAAATACCCATGCCACCCAAATCATGCCCCCCTAACTCCAGAAGTCTTCTATGTCTCAGCAGCATTTCATCCAAACAAAAGGCTGCAAAATACAATTTCAGCTCAAGTAAACCCAATCCTCCTCCTTCTTTTGCATGTTGCTACATGTTATATTTAAAGGCCCTGTCACACTGCCCAACGGATGCAAAACGTTAGTAAAAAGGACACAACGGACGAGCAAAATGTTCCAAACGGAACGAGCAAAATGTTCCAGTCCGTTGTTATCCGCTCTCAAAAGGGGCAAAAAATTTGCATAACCGGAGCGGATAAACGGAAAGGAACAGATGGGGCGAGGACGCAGAGCGGATGGAAAGCGATCATGCGGAACGGAAGCCTAGCGGATGCACAGCGGAAGCCGAACGGATGCCGAGCGTTAATTGCGCATGCCGGGGGGGATGCATTTGGTAAGGCCCCGCAGATATTAAAGGGAAGCAGCTCCAAGCAGATCACCATTCGGAGGAACAGACCTGCTGCCGGATACATCGAGTCCTGTGCCTGCCGTGCCTGCATGCCTGCCTGCAAGCCTTGCTGCAAGCCTTGCTGCCAGCCTTGCCTGCCAGCCTGCCTCCAAACCTGCCTCCCAGCCTGCCTCCAGCCTCCTGGCCAGCTCGATGCCAGCCTTGCTCTCTGCCTGCCTGCCAGCCTTGCTGCCAGCCTCCCTGCCAGCCAGTCTCTCTGCCAGCCTTGTGCCGTGTCCTGCCATGCCTGCCAGGCTTCCTGCCAGCCTTCCTACCAGCCTTGTGCCTGCCTGCTTGCCAGCCTTCATCCTACCTGCCTGCCAGCCTTCCTGCCAGCCTTGGTGCAAGCCTTCCTGCCAGCCTTGGTTGCAAGCCTTCCTGCAACGCCTTGGTAACTGCCAGCCTCCTGCTCGCCAGCAACCCACAGACCATTGGAAAGAAGTGAAAGCCTCAGCAACCTGCCGCCATCCCTGGCAAGAGGACAGGGCCACCCTCCCGCCCCCTGTCCTGACTTCTGCTTCTGTTGGGGCTTCTGCTGCTCTGGGCTCGCTCTTCTGGGTGGAGCTTCTGCTGAAGCTGCTCCTGGCAGTGGTGCTTTCTGCTGGTGGCTCTACTCTGCTGAAAGTGCGTCCTGGTCCTGCTGGTCCTGCTCGTTTGCTCGTGCTCCTGGACTTGCTCGTCACTGCTCGTATTGCTCGTGTGTCCTGGTCTTGACTCGTCCTGCTCATCCTGCTGGTCCTGCTCGTGCTCCTGGTCCTGCTCATGCTCCTGGTCTTGCTGGCGCTGTGTGTTACTCTGCTGCTGCTGATCCTGGTCCTGCTGGTGCTGGTTCTTCTGGTGCTGCTGCTTGATGCTGCTGGTGCTGTGGTGGTGCTGCTGCTGATCCTGCTGATCTGCTGGTGCTGGTGCTGCTGCTGCTGGTGATGATGATGATCCTGCTTGGTGCTCGTGTGCTGGTGGTGTGGGGAGCAGCCTACTACGCTGGGAGCCCCTCTTGATGAGGCCCATCTGTCCTGCTAAAGGAGAGGAAGAGGCTATGCGACAACAGAGAGGAAAGCAATACTCCATTGAAGGAACACAGAGATGAGGTGCTGGCATGAGCTGAGAGAGAATTGACTAACTGTGGATGAAGGGACCACCAGCTGTACAGGGACCAAGCGGAAGCATGCTGCTGTGAGAGGAGAAGGCGGAGAGTATGGGGCTACACTTCAGAGGTGCTCCTCTGTGTGGAAGCAACGATGCACACCTGGTAGGGGAAGCTGAACCTCAAGAAATCTGCCAGGCCACGGTTTAAGCTGACAGCAGAGAGAACCTAAATCAATGGCCAGGTGCAGGCTTCTGGGAGGGTGAGATCCGCCACCGAGAAGCACCAGGAGCCCTTCTCATTCCTCTCTCTCCGGGTAGGCCTGCCGAGAGCCAGTCCTCTTCTGGCCCGAGAGTCAGTGTCTGTCTCCAGGCAGGTTTCTGTGAGCGTGCCATGGCGGAGAACCCTGGACAGGTGTTTTAACCGTGTGTGGAGCGCGTGGAGGAGCTTCCCTGGTGCGGTGGGAGAAAGGAGACAGCGCTCACCACAGCCATGCCCGCTCTCCACCCCGAGCTCCACCTCCACAGAAAGGCAGAGAGCCAGAAAGCAGAGGGCAGAGGCCGACACTATCTCTGGAGACAGGGACACCATCCAGACCAGCATTAAGATGTCCTCTCTCAGCTGGTCCACACTGACTCTCATCCTCCAACTGCAAGCCCGTCTCTCATCTATGTCAACCAGACCTCAGGACATGGCGAACCAGTAGGCAGGTGGTGACTAGGATCCGGATCACTGAGCTGCTTCACAACCTCCAGACCCAGAGGCACCTGCTCCCACCAGTCCAGGTCTGCTCTCCACCCCAGTGATGTCCCTCCCATTCCAAGGCTTTCCCACAGGCCGCTCACCCTACCAGGCTGACGGCTACCAGGAGGTCCAGCAGCACAGGCAGCAACCTTCCACTCCGAGCACAGTCATCGGGCGACACCGAGTGCACCGGTTCCACTGATGCCACCGATGTGCCACCAACATTGACACTTGCCACCATGCCACCATGCCACCACGCCAGGTCCTTCACCCAGCTGCAGACCAGACAGCCCCACAACACTGTCCTTCCCACCCCACAAGCCAAGACCGGCCTCAGTACATCTTGTATCGGTACCGGTGGGTGACACCCCCATGGCATGGAGGAAGGGCTCTCAACATCACGGTCTGAGCCAGCTCTGAGAGCTTTCTCAAAACACACCGTCCCTCTTGTCCTCTCAGGGGCAGGCCCCAGTGGTGTTTCAGACTAGCACTCCAGCAGCACCCACCTCCACAGCACCTGGACCCTTCACCCTTGAGGACTGGGCACACCTCCGAGTGACCAAGAGAAGTGCCACAGACTGGCTGGCTGGCTACCTGTGGACTTTATTTTGGACACTTGACTTGGGTCATTTTTCTTTTACAGCTTGATGTTCAATAAAGTCTATCTTTGATTCACACACTTGCTTCATTTCTTTTTTTTAATAAAGTCTTGTGGAAACTTTTGAAATGGTTTAAGCCTTTGCATGCTTGTGGGATGGGTTAAGATAGCAGTGGGTGGCAGGGATACCTGTGGAATGAGCAGGGATACCTTTGGATGGCTAATAGCTGTGGGATAGATAAACCTCAGTGCAAGCATATGGGACTGTATGGTCCACCCCCAGGTGCCACACCTATGGCCCTTTATTATCAATAATAATGTAATAATCATCCACACATGACAACACAAAACAACTCTTTATAAATGCCATCAGTATTGTAGGGCACTCAAACATACATTGCCCAATCTCATCAGTGTGATGAGACAGGCTGAAGGAAGCATCCATTAATCATCATTCATCCTGTCTTGCCACTCCACTGCTCCAGCTGGGAGTTTCACCAGTGTTTCAGGAGGTTGCGCTGCTTCTTCCCTCATGTGAGGCTCTGTTGGGGCCTTGCACATCCTCAGTGTCTATCAGGTTTTGCCCTTGCCTCCATTCCCCAGGCTCCAGTCCCCATTGCCTTGTTGGAGGTCCACGAGCCTGTTCTGCAAGACTGGATAGCGGGTGCGCATGAGATTGTGCAGGATGCAGCAAGCTTCCACGTCCTCCTCATGGTCTCTGGCGATGCTGCATGTGTGGTGAGAAGTACTTGGAACCTGTTGGCCAGGATGCCAAAGCGGTCTCCACCACCCGCCTTGCCCTGGACAGCCTGTAGTTGAAGATCCTCTCTTCACAGGTGAGGCGTCTGTGAGGTGTAGGGCTTCATGAGTAGGTTGTGAGGGGAGAAGGCGTCATCCCCCATGATGAAGTAGGGCACATCTTGGTGTCGTTGGCAGGGGTCTGGACTGGGAAGCCCATGATGAGGTTGCGTTCCAGCCCTCCTTGAGGTCACTGGCGTTGTATACCTGGGCATCTGAACATGAAGCAGTTGCCTGAAGCATCGATGTACATGAAAACTTGTAGTCAGCATCAACCATGGCGAAGAGGACAATGCTGAAGAAGCCCTTGTAGTTGAAATAAGTGGACCCCACTTCGCTGGAGATTTGCAGGCCACGTGCTTGCCATCTATGGCTCCAACGGTGTGGGGGAAGTTCCACCTCTGATACCACTGCTCTGAACTTTCTTCCATCCTTCTTCAGTGGAGGGCACTGGAGGAGCTCCTCCAGGTATTCTTCGATGATGGCCTGCCACACTTCTCTACCTCAATGCTGATGGTGTTTGGTGGCACCCTCCAGCCGTACTGCATGCTCCTGTAGGTGGTCCCTGAGGCCAGGTTTGCGCAGAGTGGTGCCACCTTGAGCCCAGGGTCCAGGCTGGGCCGGAAGTTGGTGCTCTGCTTGGTCAACCTGGGTGTCAGCCGCTCCACCATTCATCAAACATGGCTGGAGGCATCCTCATGAATTTCTGGAATGCACAAGGTTCTTCGTTCCTGAGCTCCACCATCAGCTTTTGTACAGTCCGTACTCTGCTCTTCTCCCGATCCATCTTCGGACCCAGATGCTTCTTGGCCGCCTCCTTTTCTTCCCGTAGTAGAGTTCACAGAGCCTGTAGATGGCTTCGCACTGTTGCAGAACGATGGTGACTGCCAAAAGGACTATGTTACGATCCACGGTTGAATGACTGGATGCTGTGGAAGAGAAAGAGTCAGATGAAGGCTGCAGAGGTCTGCACAGCTGGGCTGCTGGGCTGAAAAGTTAAGATCCAGATGAGTTGCTCCCCCTTTTTATAGGCAGTATAGGTTTTCCCCTAGGTGTCCCTTTGCATCCTCTAGGCATCCTAGACAATCCTTAATATCCGAGTTAGGTCCCTCTGCGAACGTTTTTTCTATTTTTAAAGCTTTGTTTCCGTGCTGCATCCGCTAGGCATCCTTTCTGCATCCTTTCTGCATCCGTTCCGCTTCCTCCTGCGTCTGAGCGGATGCGAAGTTGCGCGGATGCGCAGCGGATGCCTAGCGGGATATACCGGATGCGTAAGGTATGCAGAACGGATGCCTAGCAGTGCCAGCGGATGAGAAAGGACGCATTGGATACATTTCCGCTCAAAATTTTTGAGCAGTTCAAAACTTTCTGAGCGGATGAACATCAATAAACGGATGCTGGACAGATAGAGAGGAAGCAAAACGGAGGCAGCAAGGACAGAACGGATACATCGCGGTTAACCAACGGATGGCAAGCTTTTTTGTCCATTTTACATCCTCTTTCCATCCATTGGTGCAGTGTGACAGGGGCTTAACATGTTTTTCCCCACACAAATTTAGGTGCAGCCTTCAGCCATTGTTTAAATAGTTCATCATTTTTCCAAACAGATATTTTTGAGTTGTTTAATAGTCAGGTTGATAGATAGATGATAAATGATAGGTAGATAGATAGATAGATAGATAGATAGATAGATAGATAGATAGATAGATAGATAGATAGATAGATAGATGGA
>BHFT01044088.1:0-16685 GCA_004320025.1 Laticauda laticaudata
TGGATTGAAAAACTGACTGATTAACCTGTGAATGACTTTTGGACTGCTTATTTTGAACTTTGCTTAAACCTTTCTGAAAGTAAAAACCTACATTAACTGTACAGTGTATCTGTGTACTGAGAGTGTATTATTCCAACACTACTCTCTATACGTCTCCCTGTATGTGCTCATTCTCCTAAGAGAATTACTTTAACAAATTACCTCAACAATGGCCTTTTCGGCCAATCAGAATGGGGAACTTGGAGCCTACCAAGTTCCATACACAACAGTCGGAAAAAGGAAAAATAGTAATTTTAGCAGGCAAGTTTGCCAGGTAAGGAGTGAGTGGGTGGGAGCATTCCTGCGGGCCATGTGGGCGGTGCAGTCTTGTGTTTCTGTGCAGCCTGGATTAATTGCTTTGGGAGATTTCTCTGTGGCCCACCAAAATTTTCTCACAGCCCACCAGTGGGCCGTGGCCCATCGGTTGCCGACCACTGATCTGCACTATGGAATGGGTTCCTTGCCATTGCATTTGGTCCCCCAATGTTAGGTTTAGGAAAGTGGCCAAGACTTTTGCCTTTAGCCAAGCCTATTCTGTTTCAAATAATTAATAGTTCATTCAGTTGGGATTTTATATCATTGTTTAACTGCTTATGCTTTATTTTTTACTGTTGGCTGCCTTGAATGCTCTTCAGGCATAAAGGCAAGACACAAAGAGAAGTGGGAAAGAAAGAGAAAGGGTCATTAGCAAGAGGGTCATAACTATTGGCATTTGATTATTTAAGCTATCACTATTACTAAAACTATTTACTGTCATTTGGTAATTTATTTATTTTTTAAAAAGGAAATATAATAAGCATACCCAATTCCCCAACAATGGATTTATGTTAATGGATTTATGTTATGTTATTCCTGTTAGCATTTATCTAGCATGGATCAATTGAGAGCAAAACCTCCAAATTTACTCCCAATAGGATGAATGCTAAAAAAAGCTTTTAAATCTTTACATTGGAATTTTACTGATGGTGTTATCTGCTATCTTGGTGAACCAGCAGCACTAAGGATCAAAAGGATATGCCTAAATGGATGTTAAGGATAAAGATACTCCAAGAATGTCACACAATGTTTCGAACTGACCACACAATTATAATAAACAATTGTTTGATTTAAATTCAGGCACACATGAGAGGAAAAGGATTTTCTTCACTGTTCTTTCTTGTAGAATTATTTTGCACATTTGAAAAAAATGAAACAAAACAGATATATGTTTTGCTCAATTCAGAATCTAATACATCTTCTATACAGATGTTTCATGTGGGAGAGTGAATTAATCCTTAGTCAAACCAGAACAGATTTTGTAAAATATGGAACTGCAGTTATGAAAAAAGAAACTAAGACAAATCTCTCAGAAGAGCACTCTCCTAAATGTAACTTGAATCTTAAATGCCTGTCACATAGGCCAATGGATGCAAAACATATCTAAAAAGGACACAGCGGACGAGAAAATGTTTCATCCGTTGTTATCCGCTCTCAAAAGTGCCCCGAATTTGCATAAGCAGAGCAGACAACAAACGGAAAGGAACGATGGGGGGAGGATGTAGCCAGGATGTTAAGTGGATGCTCCACGGAAACCGAGTGGATAGAAGCGGAAGGAAGCAGATGGCACATCCGTGGGGCTTCTGGGGGAGCACAGCGAAGCGGAATGTGCAACGGAAGGAAAGGATGCAGAGCGGATGCCTAGCGGATACAGCGGATGCATCACGGAAGCCTAGCGGATGCCTAGCAGATGCCTAGCAGATGCAAAGTGTTCACTGACCAGGCGGGGCAGGATGCATTGCGTCAGCCCCACAGATATAAAGGGAAGCAGCTTGCAAGCAGGTCACCATTCAGAGGAAAGACCTGCTGCCAGACACAGCTCCAGCCAGCAACAACCATGGGGAAGAAAAGGAAGCCTGTGCCATCTGCTGCCAGCCCTGGCAAGAAGGTCAGGGCCAGCATTCCCCCCTGGCCCTGACTCTGCTTCTGCTGGGGCTTCTGCTGCTCGGGATGACTCTTCTGGTGCTGGGGCTCATGCTGGCGCTGCTCCTGGTGCTGGTGCTTCTGCTGGTGCTTACTCTGCTGACGCTGCTCCTGGTCCTGCTGGTCCTGCTGGTCCTGCTGGTGCTGCTATTGTTGTTGTTGCTGCTGCTGCTGCTGCTGGTGTGGTGGAGCAGCCCCTAGAACCTCAAAGCCCCTCTGATGAGGGCCAGATGGCCCTGCCAGAGAGAGGAAGAGGCATATGCGTGAAACAGGAGAGGAGGCAATACTTCATCGAAGAGGAACATGAGGATGAGGTGCTGGAATGGCTGAGGGAGAACGAGTATCTATGGCGGAAGGGACACAGGCTCCATCGAGACACCAAAAGGAAGCAGGCTGCTTGGAGAGAGAAGGCGGAGAGCCTGGGCTACACTTCGGAGGTCCCCTTGGCTGGTGGAAGCACATGCACACCTGGTATGGGAAGCTGCACCTCAAGAAATCTGGCCAGGCCACGGTCAAGCTGACGGACCAGGAGACCTACGTGATGGCCAAGTGCAGCTTCTTGGAGGGTGAGATCCACCACCAAGGAGCAGCCCCTCTGACAACCCTCTCTCTCAGGTAGCCCACAGAAAGCCAGTCCTCTTCCGGCAAAAGTCTGCTCCTGTGTCCAGGCAGGTATCTGTGGGGCGTCCCATGATGGAGAACCCCCCGACAGCTGCACTCCCCGTGGCGGAGCGCGTGGAGGACCCCCTGATGCAGTGGGAGCAAGGAAGAGGGCACTTCCACCAGAGGCCAACCCACATCCAGCCCCAGCTCCACCTCCACAGAAAGCAGGCAGAGAGCCAGACCAGAGGGCCAGAGCCACACTGTCCCGGCTGGAGATCAGGGACACCATCAAAAGCAGCGCAGATCTCCTCTCTCCGCTGGTACACACCAACATACATCCTCAAACTGCAAGCCCTTCCTCACGTACATCAACCAGACCCTCCTGGACATGTCTGAATCACAGTACCAGGTGATCAGGACAGGATCACCGGTCTTCTGCACAACCCCCCAGAACCAAGCTGAACCTGCTCCCACCCAGTCCAGGTCTGCTCCTCCACCCCAGGTGATGTCACTGCCCTTTCCAAGGCTTTCCACAGGCCCTCACCTACCAAGGCTATGGCTACCAGGAGCTCCAGCAGCACAGGCAGCCCTTCCCAGTCCAGGCACAGGTTCATCATATGCAACCAGTGCCACCGATGCCACTGATGCTACCGATGCCACCAATGCCACCAACACCACCGATGCCACCGATGCCATGATGCCACCCACGCACAGATGCCACCCACTGCCTCACCTCGATCACCTGCAGACCAGACATCCTCACTACACTCCTCCTTCCTCCACCGTACAGCCAAGCCCGGCCTCAGAACATCTGTCATCTGTCTTGGGACTGACACCCCATGTCCTGGAGGAAGGGGCTCTCAACATCACAAGGACTGAGCCAGCTCTCTGAGAGCTTCCCCACACACCATCCCCTGTTGTTCTCTCAGGGCCAGGCACCCCAATGGCACCTTCAGACCAGCACTCCAGCAGCAGCCACCTCCACAGCACCTGGACCCTTCACCCCTGAGACGATGGGCATGCCTCAGAGTGACCAAGAAAGAGTGCCAGAGACTGGGTGGCTACCTGTTGACTTTATTTTTGCTTTGGACACTTGACTTGGGTCATTTTTTCTTTTACAGCTTGTTATTAATAAAGATTATCTTTGCTTCACACACTTGCTTCATTTATTTTTGTCCAATAAAGTCTTGGTGGAAACTTTTAGAAATGGTTTAAGCCTTTGCATGCTTGTGGGATGGGTAAGGATAGCAGTGGATGGGCAGGGATAGCCTTTGGGATGGGTAATAGCTGTGGGATGGGCAGGGATACCTGTGGGATGGGCCAGGGATAATCTTTGGGATGGGTAATAGCTGTGGGATACATAAACCTCCAGTGCAAGCATAGTGGGAACTGTATGGTCCACCCTCCAGGTGCCACACCTATGGTCCTTCATTATCAATAACAATGTAATCATTGATCCACACATTTCAACATGAACAACAACTCTTTATAAATGCCCTGTTCATTGTAGGGCCACTCAACATACATGGCCCAGTCTCACCAGTGTGATGAGACAGGCACAAGGAAGCATACCATTAAGCATCTGTCTCCTGTTTGCCACTCCACCGCTGCCAGCTGGGGAGTTGCACCAGTGTTTCAGGAGGTTGCGCTGCTTCTTCCCTTCACGTGAAGCTCTGTTGGGGCCTTGCACATCCACAGTATCTATCAGGTTTCGCCCTTGCCTCCATTCCCCAGGCTCCATGTCCCCATTGCCTTGTTGGAGGTCCACGAGCCTGTTCTGCAAGACTGGGTAGCGGGTGCGCATGAGATTGTGCAGGATGCAGCCAAGCTTCCACGATGCTCCTCACAGTCCCTGGATGATGCTGCATGGTGGTGAGAAGTACCTGGAAACCTGTTTGGCCAGGATGCCAAAGGCGTTCTCCACCACCTGCCTTTGCCCTGGACAGCCTGTAGTTGAAGATCCTCTCTTCACGGGTGCGGCAATCTGGAGTGTAAGGATTCATGAGTTTGGTTCTGAGAAGAAGGTGTCATCCCCCACGATGAAGTAGGGCACATCTTGTGTGTTGTTGGCAGGGGGTCTCGATCTGGGAAGCCCATGATGAGGTTGTGTTCCAGCGCCCTCCTTGAGGTGACTGGTGTTATATACCTGGGCATCTGAAGATGAGCAGTTGCCTGATGCATCGATGTACATGAACTTGTAGTCAGCATCGACCATGGCGAAGAGGATGATGCTGAAGAAGCCCTTGTAGTTGTGATAAGTGGACCCTGACTTGGCTGGCGCTTTGCAGGCCACGTGCTTCCCAACTATGGCTCCAACGGTGTGGGGGAAGTTCCACTTCTGATACCACTGCTCTGCAACTTCTTCTTAGCCTTCTTCAGTGGAGGGCACTGGAGGAGCTCCTCCAAGTATTCTTCAATGATGGCCTGCACCACTTCTCTGAACACAATGCTAATGGAGTTGTGTGGAACCCTCCAGCCATACTGCAATGCTCCTGTAGGTGGTCCCTGAGGCCAGGTGGTGCAGAGTGAGTGCCACCTTGAGCCCAGGGCCCAGGCTGGGCCAGAAGTTGGTGCTCTGCTTGTCAACCTGGGTCTCAGCCGCTCCACAACTTCGTCAAACATGGCTGGCGGCATCCTCATTGAAGTTCTGGAATGCATGAGTGTCTTCGTTCCTCAGCTTCACCATCAGCTTGTAATACAGTCCGTACTTGCTCTTCTCGCGATCCATCTTCGGACCCAGACAGTTCTTGGACGCCTCTTTTTCTTCGCGTAGAACAGGTGAAAGAGCCTGTAGATGGCTTCACACTGTTGTAAGAATGATGGTGGCTACCAAAAGGAGTGTGTGACGATCCATGGTGGAGATGACTGGATGCTGTGGAAGAGCTACAGCCAGATGAAGGCTGAAGAGGTCTGCACAGCAGGGCTGCTGGACTGAAAGTGAGATCCAGGTGATTTCTCCCCTTTTTTATAGGAAACATAGGTTTTCCGCTAGGTGTCCTTTTGCATCCTCTAGACATCCTGCAGACATCCTAAATATCGAGATATTGTCCCTCTATGAACGTTTTTTTCCATTTTAATGCTTTGTATTGCGAGCTGCATCCGCTTTCATCCTTTCTACGTCCATGCTACTAACGCTGCGTGTCCGTTCCATGTCCATTTCGCTTCCTCCCTGTGTCCATTTTCTGCTGGAGTGGATGCAAGTTGCGTGGATGCACAGAGATGCCTAGCGGATATAGCGGACGCGTAACGGATGATGACGGACATCTAACCGATATTCCCCGTATGCGTAGCGGATGTAGAACGGAACGCGTTGGATACATTTTCCGCTCGAAAAGTTTTGTGCAGCTCAAAACTTTTGAGCAGATGAAATGTCAGTAGACGGATGCTGGACGGATAGTAGAGCATGAAAAACGGACGCAGTGAGTACAGAACGGATGCATCGCGTTAACCAAACGATGGCAAGTGTTTCTCTCCATTTTACATCCTCTTTCCATCCGTTGGTGCTGTGTGACAGGGGCTTTAGTAACCTATTCCTTAAGTGGGCCCATTCCAATTGCTGAAATAAAGATGCTTATAAATCAGATAAACCCTGGGTAAAACTTTAGGCAATGTCTTTATTACTCCCCTAATATGACACTATGATTTGGAATGATGGACTCCAGTTCTTACTTCCCCTATTTACTTGTATTGATCACACTGCAAAAAACAAAAACAAAACCCAGAGGACTTTATAAAAAGGGCACCTGAAACCTTCCTGCTAAATGCTAATGTTAGACCTATTAGGCTTTTTGAGTGTAATAAACAAGCTCTATGCCACAACATATTAATTGACAAGCTACAGCAATGATGTTGAGATTTTTGTGTCAGAAAATGCCAGTCTGATGAAAAGAAGGACTAGGAGAAACATGAGAGCAGTGTTCCGATATCTCAGGGGCTGCTGTAAAGAAGAGGGAGTCAAGCTATTCTCCAAAGCACCTGAGGGCAGGGCAAGAAGCAATGGGTGGAAACTAATCAAGAAGAGAAGCAATTTAGAACCAAGGAGAAATTTCCTGACAGTTAGAACAATTAATCAGTGGAACAACTTGCCTCCAGAAATTGTGAATTCTCCAACACTGGAAGTTTTTAAAAAGAAATTGGATCACCATTTGTCTGAAATGGTGTAGGGTTTCCTGCCTAGGCAGGGGGTTGGACTAAAAGACCTCCAAGATCCCTTCTAACTCTGTTATTCTATTCTATTCTGTTTCTCTCTCACACTCTTTCACGCATGCTCTCTCTCTCTCTCTCACACACACACACACACACACACCAGACAAAAGAAAATAATTAAGAACAAAAAGTAATACATTAAATTATTTGACTTTATTATTTAATAAATAAATAACAAAAACTTACATAATTCTAAATATTTTTCAAAATGCAACTCAGGGTCTTGAAAGGCCTGGAAACTTCAGAGAATGCTCCTGCATGTCCTTGAAAAGCATGGGAAAGGATGGCCCATTCTCATACTATTTTCAGAGGCTCTAGAGACTGCACAAGAGCAGGGTCCTCTTGTGTGATTTCCAGAGGGTCTGGAGGCTTGATATGTCACTTGTGTTGCATGTGTCATAGGTTTGCCATCACCAACCTAGAACATATATTGGCAAATGAGCAAGTAGGCTTTAGGACTGGATATTCTATCTATGCCCTTATACTCCAACACCTGGCTGAAAAATACACATCTAAAGCCGACTTTGGATTATGTACTGCATTTATTGATTTTAGGTCCACATTTGATCTAATTCCCAGAGCAAGGCTATGGACTATGCTTATGATTACAACCACTGATGGACAGTTGCTTATGCATAATCTTTATAAAAATTCTAGAATCAAAGTTTGATTCAGAACCATAACATGCATGAGATTCCAACTCACAGAGGAATGGGGCAGGGATGTATTTTAACTCCCCTACTGTTTCATCTGAACATCCATCCATTCATGAAATCTTCTCTGTTGAGTATCAGATCCAGCTAGCTTTGATGGGAAATTAAGATATCTTAACTGATGTGTGATGAAGATATTGGACTACAAGGGAAGACCCAAATTCCAAACTGTCTTCACTCTGAAAAGCTCAGTGGGTTATCTTGAGCCATTCCTTCTTTCTCAGCCAAACCATTTTACAGGTTATTGTTCTGGTGGAAAGTAGGAAGAAGAAGTGATGAATATGCCATCTTCAGCTCCTAAGTGAGAAGTAGACTATAAATCAAGTAAATGAGTCATAAAATACTATAAATACCTGGATGAAAAGTTCTTATAATGACCAACTAGAAGGTCAGCGAAAAATGAAGTGGTTTCCCAACAGAGTTAATTAGTCAAGTCTTCTGAATATTGCAATGAATAGCCACTGCTTGGGGCCTTAACAAAGCCCACTGGAATTTGTCTCTGAGCTAATCCAATTTAACCAGTCTGTTTCTCTTCTTGACTTCTTCTGTTTCCTGTTCAGCGTTGACAGAGTACAGCCCTACAAATGCAGGAATAAGATAGAAATTCTTTCCCTGCATGAAGGAGATTGGTACAAGTAAGCCATGATTTCACTAAGGATTCTTAGTGTCCTACACTAGGCAGGATGAATAAAAAGACTGGGATTCTGAACAATTTTGAGAAGCACAGATAGTTCTTGACTTATGCAATGGAACCCAACATTTCTCTTGCTAAGCGATTTCGCCCCATTTTATGACTTTTTCTTGCCACAGTTGTTAAGTGAATTGCTGAAGTTGTTAAATTAGTAACCAGGTTGTTAAGGGAATCTGGCTTCCTCATTGACTTTGCTTGTCAGAGGGTCACAAAATGTGATCACATGACCAACATCCCCCCCGGGACACTGCAACCATCATAAATATGAGTCAGTTGCCAAGCATCTGAATTTTGATCATGTGACTATGGGGATGTTGCAACGGTCTTAAGGGTGATAAATAGTCATTTTTTCAGAGTTGCTGTGACTTGGAATGGTCACTAAATGAATTGTTGTAAGTTGAGGACTACCTGTGTTCTACAAAACCTTAGTATCCAGCAGCTGCCTTTCCAACAGCCAGAGACCATTGCTTTAAAATGACAGCTACAGCGGGAAAATGAAACCCCATACCTTTTTATATAAAGGTAGGCCATGTTCAAAGACTGCTACATTTAGTGACTATCAACAATTATGACAGTGATGAAAAAGTAACTTTACAACTAATCCTCACATTTATTTCCTTCAGCGAAGGTAAGGTAAAGTAAGTTTGGAAGCACAGCAGGGGTGGGATGTAAATATTTTCACTACTAGTTCTGTGGGCACAGCTGCATGGGAGTGGCTAGGTGGGCATGGCCATTTGACTGGGTGGCTGTGGCTTCTTCTTCTTCTTTTTTTTTTTTGCAACAACTCCACCCCCTGCACTCCTTTTTTTTTTCTCCTGGGCCTCAGGGAAGCCTCCTGGGAGGCTGTTTTTGCTCCCAGGAGGTTTCCCTGAGGCCCAGGAAGCAAAAAACAGAGTGTGAGGGGGAGCGCAGTACACACACACACACACTTGTCCCTTTTTGCCTCCTGGGCCTCCAGGAAACCTCCTGGGTGAAGCAGTAAGATAGCGAGGGGGATCCTGGCACAGCTGATCATCAGGAGAAAAAAAAAAAAGAAATACCAGTTCGCTGGTTTTTTACTACCTGTTTGGCCAAACTTTTTACTACCAGTTCACATGAACCAGGCCGAACCGGTAGAATTCCATAACTGAAGCACAGTTGTGGTTTCACTTAATGACCACTTCACTCAACAGCCAAGTTGCCAGTAGCATTTGTGGTCACTAAATGTGGACTACCTATTCATGCAATGTGTATGAGATAACATATTTGAAAAGGGTTTCACGTACTATACTTGTATCTGCCATTTTAAAGCCAACTGCTACAGTTGCCCTTTGTTATAAGCTTTTCCCATTAATTTAGGGGGAGTTGTTTTTATTTTCAATGGAGAAAAATCAAGAGATCTTTGATGAATTTCTTTTTTCTGCTTTTGCACACCTAGCGTTCCCTTTGGTGTTGTCAGCTTAAAGAGTATATGTTGTCCTAAGCAACAGAGGGCAGCTGATAGGCCTCTCATGTGAAATATGTGCAGATATGTTGTGAATGATTGAATTCTTTATGGAAGGTGACTGCCATTTGTTCCTTCATGAGTCCTTTCTTCTTAGTCAGCCAGATAACCAAGAGACAACCCACAGGTTCTAGCAATTACAGAAAGCTGAAATAAATAAGCTGCCCCCATCTATTCCCTGCCTCCCAAATCCCAGCTGATCGGCTGGGTCTTCTTTTGTTGCCCTGCACAGGAGAACGGAGCTGGAAAGCAGGTTAGTGGGATGGGGTGGGAATGGGATTTTGCAGTAACCTTCCCCTGCCACGCCCATCAAGCTACACCCACCAAGCCACGCCCACAGAACCGGTAGTAAAAAATTTGAATCCCAGCACTGACTTGAACATAGTTTTACTGACAGTCATCAATGTGAAGAGGGAACATGGGTGTAGCAGGAGGTAATTTCAATAATGTACTTGCTACTTAGAGAGTGTGGTCATAGCACAGTGAGGCTGCAAGCAACCAATGAAGTAACATTAGAGTTGCTCACGGAGTAGGCAAAGTGATGTTCTTCATACATATACAAGTACAACCAAGTGAAATTATGGAAGCAGGAGCTATGGAAAATCTGAAAATTGGTCAATGGTAATATCTTTTATTTTTCCTGGCAATTGAATCAGTCTTCCAGTTTTATAGGAAACTTTTATAGGAAATTTTTAGAGGTGGCTTGCCAGTGCCTCTTTCTAGGATTTAGAGAAAAGTAACTGGAACAAAATCACCCAGTTGGATTCTAGCAGGACTAGAACTCCAGTTTCTTCCCTCTGGTCTAAAGGCTGCCACCATGAGACTGAAGTAGTTCCACACAATTGACAAAAGCTGGTTTCTTTTCCTAATTAAAATTAAGTTTCTGTGCAACAGAAGGCCAACCAGATCTTATTTGTTAGACATATCTTTTTTTTTTTTCAAACAAGCNCTGTGCAACAGAAGGCCAACCAGATCTTATTTGTTAGACATATCTTTTTTTTTTTTCAAACAAACGGTAAGCTTGTGTAAAGGATGTCCTATAAGTCTTAGTATAAATAAATAATAAATAAACTTTTAGTTCTCTAAGTTGCCTGCTGTTTCGGATGACACAGGGCCTGGCATTAAAAAATAAATTAAAGCAATTATAGGAGCATATTCCTGCTGTGGTTAGTAGCGGAAAAGCCCATGGACTATAAATGTGGAAGGACAATCTTAGCACTTTCCCACAAAACAGACGACTGTTTTAGGAGAGTACATTGCCCAGATTAACAATTACCCAGCAAATCAACCATCTACATAGGTTTCGAATAAGGGCAGCACTCTTATATTTATATCCATTTGCCACTTCATGCACTTTGCCGCAAATCATCTCTGAAATTAATCACTATGGCTGCTTGCTGTTATTGGGTGAGTTCCCAAGTGTCTCTCTCTTGGGAGTTGAATAATGTCATTCTCTGTCAAACACCAAACCTCGAAAAAAAACAGACACCCCCCCCAAAAAAAAGGATATGATTTACCATGTTAGAAAGAGTTTGAAAGAGTGGATGAGTGGCCAGGCCTATAGTGGAACATGTAGGCAAGTTGTGATGGATGACTTTGAGCTTCAGAGCAAATGTTAGTCTTTCAAATAAATTATCATCTGTTATAAAATATTCTAAGACAGAGGTGAGCCGCATTAGGGCTGTAGTTGACCTTGGGTGGGCATAGCCAGCTTGAGGCCATTTCCCAAACTGCTGGCATGTTTCCTTATATTTTCCAGGAAGGCCCCCATGGGCCGGATCCAACCACATTGTGGGCTGGATCTGGCCCGCAGGCCTTGTGTTTGACACTCCTGCTCTAAGAGGTCCTTCTTACATCAGAGTAAGTGCAGAGGAACCTGCTCACATGCTGAAAAAATATGTGAGGACATTATGGCTTAAGACCACATAGAGAACCATGGAAAATTCTACATTGCCCATTCAGCAACTAATTGTAAGCTCTCCAAAAACAAATGGGTGCATATATGCTCTTCAGAGAGTGAGGTAAGCTTTCTTAAACCAGACTGAGGCCATGTAAAAGGCCAAAGCAATTTTAGCAATTGGGCAGCAGAATAAAAGGGACTCTGCATACATCAACTGTTCCATAGCCCCCCCGCCCAAAAAAAGCAAAAAAACACCCTATCTCTGTTATCTTACAGCTTCTGCAGCATGATTCCCTTCCCTCGTTTTTTGGTCATAAACATAGATATGAGCAAGATTGTCTGTGAGTTTTTCTCCACAGCAATATTGCTACACAGTTCCAGAAGCAAAAGGTTTGGCATGGAAAGAATCCACATCACTTGTTCTTCCACTGGGATCTTGGGTTCCTGATGGTACTCAAATAGAGCAAGAAGAAAATACACCATATAAATCCCCACTTCATGGATATATAATGTTGTGGCAGCTCTTTTATAAGAAGGCTCTGATTCTCCCCTGAGAAACTTGTCCACGGAGCATGAAATTTCCTCCACCTTTGAATGCTATTGACTAAGTTCTTTGACACAAATCATGGCTGCACACTGTGCAGTTGTCCAGATGTTACTAAACAACCACTTCTGGCAGTTCCAGCAAGCCTAATCAAAGCACGAAATGGCTAACATATGTGCAAAACTAAGCTATTCATTGATTTTTTCTCGCTGGTTCTCACAGGAAATGGTTTTTTCCTTCCTGTAAAATAAATCCGAGGTATACTTTATGTCGATTAAATTTTGGAGGCAGGGGACTGTTGAGAGAAAGTTCCATTCCTCACCTCATCCTCTTCTTTTTTCATATTCCTACTCATTCTTTGAAACTAAGCCCTTCCTGCCTACAATTCCTCAACTCTGTTGTGTTCTCCCACTTAACTGATTCCTGGTGTTTCTTAGCTTCCATTTATAAACTCTAATTTTGGGATTGTTCAGGTAGCCAGAGTAGTTCCTGTGTGTGCACTTAGGTGCCTGTATGTGAATGACAAGAAGTAGAACATTGGGGAGTAACTATCTTGTCTCAAATGACTGCCATTAAACAGGTATCTCAAAAGTGATATTTGTGTACAAGCCAATACAGTTACACAACCAAGGCTTCCTCAAGAGATATTGGGTTGGTGATAGATTTCTTGCCTGTTCTCCAGTGACCTTGCTTCAGAAAGGAAATTGATCACAGAGTAAATTGGAGGAGAAAATAAAAGCGGTGCCAGGACATATCAACTCATTATATGTGAAAGGTTTTTGGAACAACAAAATACCATGGACCTAATTTGGCAGGCACCAAGCTGGTAAGCAGCTGTTCTGCATACATTCTTGACTCATTTGGTGCCAGCCTATTTCAAATTTCTGCCAAAATAAGTGAATGTGAACTGAATGCCAGTCAAGTTAGGTGAAAGCACAAGATAGTTGCTGGGATTGATATTGCTATTCTGGAAAAGTTGTTCTTAGCAGCAGCTAAAATCCAACTTCTAAATGAAGAGCACAATGCTTTTTTCAACAATTGTATTGATCTGTGTTTTGCTAGAACTTTTGGTTTTTCATCATTCATTTCTCCTTCTCCTAATATCTTCTTGATCATGATGTCCTAGCAAACAATATCCATGGTAGCTTTTTATGGTAGCTTTTAACAGTAACGGTAGCAGTGTAACAGAGTTGGAAGGGACCTAGGAAGTCTTCTAATACAACCTCCTGCTCAGGCAGGAGATCCTATACCAGGGGTGTCAAACTCAAGGTCCAGGGGCTGGATTTGGCCTGTGGGGTACTTAGATCTGGCCCACAGGACCACCCTGGAAACAGCGAAGGACCAGCCTGTGGTGCTTCTGCCAGTGAAAATGGAGCTCAGGAGGGTCGCGTGCAGCCCTCCCAAGATCCATTTTTACTGGCAGAGGGTTGCAGGAGGCCATGGCAGCCAAAAACAGAACTTGGGAGCCCGTTTTCACTGGCGGAGTACTTGAGTGACGTCAAGCTGGCCATGTCCACCCTGGTCACACCCACTCCCTCCCTCCAAGGTCAAACACAACTCTGATGCAGTCCTCAATGAAATAGAGTTTGACACCCCTGCTCTATACCATTCCAGACAAATGGTTGACCAATCTCTTCTTAAAAACCTCCACTGATGGAACACCCACAATTTTTGGAGGTAAGCTATTCCATTGATTAATTATTCTAATTGTCAAGAAATTTCTCCTTCATTCTAGGTTGGATCTCTGCTTGATAAGCTTCCATCCATTACTTCTTGTCCTGCCCTCTGGTGCTTTGGAGAATAAGGTGACGCTTTTTTCTCTGTGGCAGCCCCTCAATATCCTCAGATCACATTAGATTACAATTTCCATCATCCATGACCATTAATCATTATGACTAAGAATGTAAAAGAATACTGACACAAATCCTAGTGGAGGTAGATCATGATATTTTCTTCAAAATATTTTCATGACAGCATGAACATTCATAGAAATGCAATCTGGCTAGTATTAGTCCAACCCCAGGGAGTGGGGGGACTATTTTTCATTCTATTTCTAGAATAGTATTTCATTATTACATGGTCATTCTAGGAAGTAGTACAAAAGAGAAGGAATCTCTGTGAAAGGAACACATGCAACATTTTCAATTTAAAAAACAGAAAACATGGTAAGAGCCTTAGCTGTTGTACATACTAATTTTCAGTGCTGAGATTCAAAAAAATTTTCTACTGGTTCTGAGGACGTGGCTTGGTGGACATGGTGTGGCTTGGTGGGCATGGCAGGGGAAGGATACTGCAAAATCCCCATTCCCTCCCCACCCCACTAACCTGCTTTCCAGCTCTGNGCAAAATCCCCATTCCCTCCCCACCCCACTAACCTGCTTTCCAGCTCTGTTCTCTTGTGCAGGGCAACAAAAGAAGATCCAGCCAATTAGCTGGGACTCAGGAGGCAGAGAATAGATGGGGGACAGGGCCAGTAAGAGGTGGTATTTGCCTGTTCTCTGAACTACTCAAAATTTCTGCTACTGGTTCTCTAGATCTGATCAGAACCTGCTGAATGCCACCTCTTTTAATTTTTAAAAGTAGGTTCTCTGCCCTTAAACCAATAAGCAAATTTATGCCTAAGCGCATCATTTAAGAATCTGAACATAGATCTGTTGGAACAGAAATCTGGCTTGCAGAGAAAGAAGGACTACAATTTAAGATTTTCATCAATCTGCATACCCTCAATAGAATATAGTAGAGCAGAGCAGAGTAGAATATAGCTTGAAGGGACCTTGGAAGTCTTCTAATCCATTCCCCTACTGAAGCAGGAGAACCTATCCCATTTGAGGTGACTGTCTAGTCTCTTCTTAAAAACCTCTGATGACTGAGCACCCACAATTTCTGGAGGCCAGCTGTTCCACTAGTTAATTGTCCTCACTGTTAGGAATTTTCTCCTTAATTCCAGGTTGCTTCTCTCTTTGATCAGTTTCCAACCATTGTTTCTTGTTCTGCCCTCTGGTGCTTTGGACCCTCTCTTCTTTGTGGCAGCCCCTCAAATATTGGAATACTGCGATCATGTCATTCTTAATTCTTGTTTTCTTTAGACATATGTTATGTTTTGTTCTAAATGCCTTGTTTTACCATCTCTGTTGATTGAGTTTGAGTTTGTAAGCCCTCACAGAAGAGCTTTGCTATT
Source organism: Laticauda laticaudata (assembly GCA_004320025.1). Lineage (NCBI taxonomy): Eukaryota > Metazoa > Chordata > Lepidosauria > Squamata > Elapidae > Laticauda > Laticauda laticaudata. Next base: position 15,317 of record BHFT01044088.1, read on the forward strand.
TCCACCCTCTGTGTTATGAAGACTTTGCACTTTGCTTTTGCTGGAAATGGAATTTCTCCCACTTTCCTATACCCAATTGCATGTAAAGAGTAGTAGATATGATTTTCATGCTCAGCTGAATGATTTTTTTTTGAAGATGCTGGATAGTTCTTAATTATCTATATTGCAAGTCAACTAGAGCTGTGTGAAATGGGGGAAATGGGTAAAAATAAAGAAATACAGTGCCAATTTGAATTTCCCCAAAGCTTTGTATATGATCCCTCCAAGATATTTATTTAAGAAACAGAACTCAAATTACTCAAATTAATTGTATCCAGACAACACACCATTTATATAGACAGTGAAAATTTTGCTCTTTCCATATTTAATAAAAATAAAAATATTTTATTAAAAAAAACAGAACCAGAGCTTTATACAGTCTTTTGAAAACATTTTCAAAAATACATACATTCACAAGAAACATATCAAACAGCAGTACACACTTGCTTCCCAATTCCCCTACTCTCTTCAGATAAGTTGTAAGAGAAAGCAGAAAAGGATTTGGGGAGCGAAGGGTCACTTCTTATCAACCTGAAACCAGAAAGAGCCAGGTACCTTTTGACATTTTGCAGATAAACTCTTAATTCAAAGTACCATGCAATCTGGGTTGTGCCAAGAATTAAGGACAGAGTAACAATGGATTGTCGCCTTTGATTTAAAACATGACCCTTTTTAAACTGGCTACAAGTTCTTGAGGGCTATAAATATAAACTGAGATTAAAAGTTTCCCTTGATCTCTCTTTGCGTGCTTGTATATCTTTATTTTCCAGGTGAATGGCTTTGAGTCTATCCATAAGATTTCACCTCCTTGGAATTTCCTCAGTCAGAAAAATGTTAAAAATTACTGGAATTAAAGAGATAAATCTGGCAATTCAATGTAACACCAAAGTCTGAGGGAAGATTATTCTATATATACTTGTCTAATGTAAATATTATTCAACTATGTATATATTTCTAAAACATTTATATGACTATCTCTTTTTAAACTACTTTAGTCTGTATAAATGAGCCCCATATTTCATTACAGTTGTCTGTACAAAGTCTATGTCTATCTGCAATCTGCTCAAAAGCGCCAAGTGCAACAGATCTTCAATCCATTGAATAAATGAAGGCATACATTTATCTTTCCAATTTTGCAATATTAGTTAACCATAGTGTTTTGCCAGTTTCAGGTGTGGCTTAGTATAAAGAAAGAGTCCAGATATTTACCTCAATAAGCTTTACACATTTATTCAGCTGAATAAAGACAGGCCTTCCTTAAGGCCCTGTCACACTGCCCAACGGATGCAAAACGGACACAACGGACGAGCAAAATGTTCCATCTGTTGTT